>JAHBCN010014627.1:0-22249 GCA_019359885.1 Listronotus oregonensis
GTACCTGTGCCTCGATTTGGACGGCAACAAATCAAATTTTGCTATTTGGGTTTTGGAATGGATTCGGTAATCCTCGTCAGAAGACCCCAGGGGAAAACGTTTTTATTCAAAATCGAATACTGATCAGAATGTACTAAAGACACTTTTAATTATCAAGACTTTAATGACTTTGATCTTTTAAAATTTGGACACCGGCACCGGTCAAAACTAAACAAGTTTAATATATACCAAGATGTTTGAAACAATGTTTTTAAAACAATATTAATTTTAAGTAAATATTTCGTTGATTTTACACCTAATTTGTACAAATAAAAGAATACTATGCCAATAATAGAATTATACTAAGTCAAACTTCAGAATTAAAAACATTTTAAGTACCTGTTTAGGTGGGAAATTTGCAAGGGTTTACTTTTCCGCACTAGTGCGAAAAAGTGATTATTTTCCGCACTAGTGCGGAAAAGTGACACTTTCCAAACTAAATTGCGTGCGGAAAAGTGCTGCTTTCCACACGCTAGTAGAAGAAATAATTTTCGAGATACAGCCGCTGTCCTTTCTTATTTGGACACCCGATACTTTTTTATTTTTACTTTTGTTTATCATACAAACTCTGTTTACTCGGTTTTAAGTAATTAAATAAATTACCAAGGTTTAGCGAAATAATGTTTACATTTGTTTATTTTTCAATGGTAACAACAAAATAATTTTGCAGCCAATAGTTTCGGGTCATATAATGTTCCAATTTAATTTGTTACAAAGCAATAATTTTCAAAGCCATTTATAAATTTATTGCATGTAACTAGTCAAATGGAAATAGAGTTTAATTAAAATTAAAATCCGCAGGAGATGGCGAACGAATAAAAATAACCCGGATGTAATATTTGTAAAAAATAATGTATCTATTGGGTAACAATAAATTGTGATTTGAAAGTAAGTTAATAACAGAGCAATAGAACATATTTTTTGTCTAATACATTGTAATAAAAAATAGCTATTTATGGTACTAGTGTGTTATTATACATATAAGTCACGCGAGAAAAGTTTACTTGAGAAAATTAGCCACACACACGTGTTCCATACAATATTTTATTCAAAACTGTCATATTATTATAATATAAAGTTGAATTAAGATACATAGAAAAGCTCCTTGAAATAAAAAAATTTCCTGTAGTATATTTTTAATTTGTCGGATTATGTGACATAGTAAATAACAGGTGAATTTTTCTTGTAACAATGCAATCCAAGAAGGTTGCGATTTTGTAACTAAGGTAATTGTTTATTTAAAAAAATTGATGTTTGTCAAGAACTGAAAAAGTCCTAGAATGAAAAACTCTTAAGTTTATAAAGGAATTCGGGAAGAAGCTAATAGAGCAATAACCAACCTTATCCCAGAAAAATCAAGACAGTTTTACAATAAGGAATTTCGTGAATGGAAAGTGTGGATGAAAAATAAACACATTCAATTGGTAAACCAAGAACTTTTACTTCATATTTCATTTATTTAAGTGAGAAACTTGCCCCTTCATCATTATGGACAAAATATTCCATGGTAAAAACAACCCTTAAAATTTTAGCGTTCCCTAAATCAAAATTTAGAAATTATACGTCTACGAAGGTCAAAGTTTTAGGAAGAGATGAAATCGAGCAATTTTTGCAAGAAGCTTCTAATGAATATTATCTTTTAGCCAGGTAGGCATTTTGTTTTCCATTATGGTTGCCTTTTTACGCTTTAATCTTTTTATGGTCCTGAAACATTTTCATATTTTTTACGTTTCTTGTAATCAAGGTTTTTGTATAATATATAATTATATAATTTTTCGATTCCAGGTGGTCTTGACACTAGGCGTGTCTGGTGCCTGTCGATGCGACGAATTGACAAAGTTGCTAATAGAAAATATTGAGGACAAAGGACAATACCTTGTAATTCAAATCCCTGAAACAAAAACCGATAAATCAAGATGCTTTACCATTTTAAACGAAGAATTTACGGTAAACCCTACTAGGTTAGTGAGGCAGTATTTAAAATAACGACCAAAAAATGTACCCACCAACAGTTTTTTTTAATTATCAGAAAGGGAAGTATACTTCTCAGTGTGTTGGTATAAATAAAATTTCTAAAATACCAAATGCTGTAGCAAAATTTTTGGGATTGCCTGACTCTAATATATATAATATATACTGGTCATAGCTTACGCCGCACATCAGCAACCCTCCTGGCCATGCCGGAGGGGACCTCATAACCCTCAAACGCCATGGTGGATAAAAGCTATGTTGAAGAATTAATTTGTGCTGCTAATGCTAATCTTAACGGTAATTTTACAATTAATGTATTAACAATAAGCAGTAGCACATAAGTTTAGTAATAGTATAGTGTAGTAGTAGCAAAAACTAATGCTGTTTTGATTGTAATATTGAATTTGTTTAAAATGTTGTTTGGTAGCCTGTCTTATATGATTTTTTGTAATAAAGCAATGTTAAAAGCACTATGTATTAAACTGATTTTTGGGCCTTGTTTTATTTGGGTTACTCGCCTTTTTACTTTTTGGAAAATGGGACCGTCTTGGTCCGGGTCCCGGGGTATGCGGGCTGACCCTGTCCAGCCCTATTGAACCCCTATGAACTTGCAGATCGCCTGCAACAAAAAAGAAGAAACATTTAAGGTCTGAAAACTTAGGAAATTCTGATAGCTTTTGAACTTTTAATGAGGTTTTGTCATAAGTGAAATTAAACTCAGAAATATCTTACATAAGAAATAATGAAATTATTAATAAAACTGTAGTTAATTTATCTAAAAAAGAATTAACAGATGCTGAATCACTTGTTCTTTCTACCCCAAAACAGTTCCCAAGCTTGACATTATTTCATGCATTGAAGAAACATGTCAAAACTTACCAATAGAACACCAAGATGAATTTAGAATTAGAACTAAAATTGCTTTAGAAAGACCTTTTAAAATTAAACAAAATTTAACAAAGATTGATCAAAAAGCATTACAATCATTAAAAAGAGACAATACTATAAAAATTCTTCCTGCAGATAAAGGTAATGTAACAGTAATAATAGACTGTGATATGTATAATAATAAAGTAATGTCGCTTTTAAATTATGGTAATTATACAAAAATAAACAATGATCCAACTGAAACCATTGAAAGACAAATCTATAACATTTTAAAAAAACATAAAAACAGCTATACAGATAGAGAAAGATTTACACAAAGATTACAAATACACAAACCTGATATACCATTACGTCATATAGTTAGTTGCATAAACTCACCTACACACCCATTAGCAAAATTTTTACTTACTATTTTAGATCCTTTAGTAAATAATACTGACTCATACATTAAAAATTCTCAACATTTTCTAGAAAAATTAAGACACATTGACATAGACCCAAATAACACCTTGGTAAGTTTTAATGTTGTAAGTTTATTCACAAATGTTCCTGTCGATAAAACATTAAATATTGTTAGAAATAAATTAGAAAATTATGTCCACCTTGGCGAAAGAACCAAACTAAACATAAATTCCATTCATGATTTTAGGGCATCGGCTAGTAAATTTCATAACTCACTAGTGAGATAAAATCTATAACTCACTACTTTATCTCACTAGTGAGTTATGAGTCACTTTATTCGTCTAAATTGAGATCTATAATATACGTATAATATGACAGTTTTGAATAAAATAATAAATTTGGATAAGTAGACAAGTAATTTGTTTAAATTGTTTCTTAAATTTTATTATTTAAATAACAAAAATAATAATTTAACTTCAGGCCCAGTAACATCTTTTAAAATAAATCCACCTAATGTTAATTAATTTATTTTATAAGGTACTCTTAAATTTACTTGGTCTTAGTCCAGAAAATAAACTTCTTTTGCATTTTATATAGTAATGCACTATATTACAGATCTTAAAATTATACACTAATTGACTATTTTACAGCATAGCAACCATTACTTCATAAAAACACAATTTAACAAGAAAGAAAAACGTTAATTTTAAAAGTGCTCACTAATCAGAAGAAAACCGCACGAAAATCGCTCGAAAACACACAAAAAGAGCAAAGAAAATGAAAAGATTGGAAAATCAAATGCGGAATAGTTGACAATTTTTTTCATTTCTATTGCAATGTATGCAAAAAAGTGTATATCAGGTAAGTCGTTTTTTATGTGATGAGCGAATTTCTTTCTTTATTAATTTATTTACAAAATGCGAAAAATTAGTTTACTCCTCATATAAGTAAGTAATCCTATTACACGTCTACTAGAAGCCAAACGGGTAAGGGAGTTACGTAATATATATATATATATATATATATATATATATATATATATATATATTTTTTTAAATAACAGTTCCACAATCGCATTACCCGCGACCCCCCAAAATCTTGAAAACTTTCAATAGATTTTACGTAAAGCTGGCTATGAAACAAAAAAACACCTTGACAACGCAAATGTTTGTATTATTATTTGTATTGTTACTTAAAGTTTACATAATCTTCTGTTTTTATTTAAAAAAAAACTAAACAAAAAGTCGTGAAAAGTATATACACAACTGGTTTAACCCCCTACACTCTTCAAAACGGTACTCGCTCCGCTCGTACCGAAATTTTTTTCAAATCGTGTGTAATGGGTTTTTCCCCACCCCGGATGTAATATACTATTACGCACCTCGTCAGAAAAGTATGGTATGTAAATACTCGTTTCGCTCGGATTCAAATGTACCATACTTGTCAAGTAAAATTCCACTTTTCAGTATTGATAGGTAATACATTATGACAGTATTAAGTCCGGTAAAAAAAGTTACTAAACTAATCCGGTAAAACTCTTTTTACCGGACTTAATACTGTAAAAGTTAATAATAAATTTAAAGCTGACAACTACTAAATTTTCATTTAACCTCGTGCATATTTACTTACAGGGTCATAAAGATAAGTCCTAATTACGTCTTCCTTAACAAAATCTACTTTATTTACACATTTCCATTGAAAAAAGGACTGACGACTTTTTTTGGTACTAGCTGCCCTGTAGCCTTATTAGATTTTTGCAAAATTATATTAGGAATTAGATATTTACAATCTTGCTCCATTTTGTCAATTTTACCAAAAATGATTGTAAAATACACTTCTTTTTAACTGCCTTTAATTTTCCCTTAACATAAATAAGTCGCGTTCCCTGGATAAATCAACGCGATCTTTTCGTCAAATTTATATTTTATGTCAGTACTGACAATGTTTCCACCAGTAAACAAAAATTGTTTTTTCAAAGCAGACCATAAATTATTTTGTGGATATACGAAGCAGGTTAAAATTATGTTATTATTTCAAAATATAAATTTTGACAGTACAGTATGAAATAAAATAATTATTCGTCCGAAAAACCTTTACAGTATTTGTTTTGAAATTTCAGGCTCGGCTAATACTGTAAAAGTTCATTTTCCGGACTTATAATGTAAATATCTAAAACATTACTATTTTGCTCTAATAACCCTAATACTTACAAAAGCATCGCTTAAGAGTGAATAAATAACTCTTTCGATACAACCCAATAATACAATGTGAAATTTTATCCAGGCAAGATCGCCAGTTAACTCTTAAACTCAACCGTAGCAGCTTTAAGAAAGCTTGGATTTTTCTTTTAAGTTAGTATTTTTCTCTACTAAACAATATGCTTTTTACGTAACCCAAACTAGTCAGGGTTGGAATTGGAAAATTGTTACCATATCTGAGAATACCATGTCCAAAAACTCTTAGTATTCTTAATTTTATTTAAAGAAGAGCCTTCATAATGATCCCACTCATACAAGAAAGCTTTCTTCTCTGACTGACCGACGTGGTGTAAGGGACCTGACGGTCTTTTTAAGTGATTTACACAACATCTGCTGCGTGGAATAAGCTATTAAATCTTGCCGCCCGACAGCTCCTAATAAACATAATGCTTTATTTCCATGTATTTCTTTACAGTCCAACTGGAGAGACCCTGATCTTTCACTTTGTTTGTTCCTTTAACGCTATAGTGTCCAGGCTGTGGAATGTTCTGTAGACGTCTTTTTTACCCTCCAAATCTTTAAGTCTTAGGTTAATGACTCTCTCTTACTTTACTTAAGACACATCATGCAAATAGTCATTTACTACTTGGGCATCGTGAGGTTCAGCATTATCGTACATCAATAAAAATGTTTTCCAATAAAAGGCGCAAATAGAACCACTACATCTTGGAGAACATCTTTAATATTACGATGGGAGTTTAGAGCTCCATATTTACCGCCACGTATTACCAAAATAATAAAAACTATATTAATATATGTACCTACAAATTGGTAAAAAAAACGCTAAAAATCAAAATACAAATAAAAACGTTATAAATCATCAAACTTAATTAAACATTTTAGATGGCGGAATTTTGTGCCGGGGAGTGAATGTATAAGGCTTAACAAAAATTTAATATTATACCAAAATAATTGGAAATTTACATGACAATAAATCCATGAATAAAAATATTAAATTATTTTAAGCCCTTTGAAAGTAAATCAATACATGGTAATTATTTTGCGATATAAAACGGCATAAAATTATTTGTTGTTTTACTAAAAAACAAAAATCTAATTCATTAGGTGGTAAATAAATGAAAAGTTTTAAAATTTAAGGTGATCAAATTGATTAACAAATTCCCATCTACAAATGTTAATAATTAAACTCTTCTTCATTTTTTTAAATCAAACTGTATATTGGAATAATGTACATATACTTGAAATATAAAATGACAAAAAAAAATATTTAAATTTACATTTAAGATGTACTTGTTTAAATTATTTATTGGAAATTGTATTCTAAATAAAGTTAAAAAAGGTGTGTCGTAACTTCTAAGGTATTAACTAAATAAAGAAAAAATAGTTTTGTACAAAAAACAGTGTTGAATTGTAATGTTTTCATATCAGGACTATTAAACAGTAACATGTAATAACAGATTGCGCTTTTATCTTTCACATTATATAATAGTAATACAGTTATAGCTATAGCCAATAATTTCTCTAGTAGATAACTTAATTTAAATTTTAAATTAAAAAAACGGTAATAGGCAGGTTTTAAACAACATTTAAATAAAAAAGCAGTTTTGTTACAACGATGTTTTTGTACTTCTAGGACTAAAGTCTATTTCTACTCTAAGCCAAACAGCAAATAAAAATAATTATTTCCCAGAGACTATGTGACTTTTTTAATATTTAAACTAAATATGTTTATTAGTTGCATTAAACTGGGATATTAAAGAGTATTTTTAAATTTTTTTCTATATATAACCCAATTTTAGTTATACTGTTTCGGGAAGTGCCAAAAAATATTAAATGTAGCGTCAGACTAGAGTGGCTTAATTCCAAGCCCTCGAATAATAAATTATTTGCGGAATCAAATGAGTTACTTTAGTTCGCTATTGTAACTTAAAATTAATATACTTCTAAGTATTGAAAATTACTATAACACAAATAAACGGCATTTACGATCTATCATAGTAAAAGTAGGCAATATTTAACCAGCGTTAATGATTACATGTGTTAAAAGTATTTTTTTACACACTTAAAATAGTGCACAATATAAACACTCCAGAGAATGTCATAAAAAACAGTTACAAGAGAAAAATATTATAATTTAGCTTTGACGATTGCTAAAATATTAATCCCAAAAATGGCTAATAATAAGTTTTGTGCTTATTATTTTATAATGACATATATTTCTTTACGAAAAGAAACCAAGATCCCATTTATTAAATTAAATATTTTTTAAACTTTTTTATTAGGTGGTTCTTATTAAATATACGAATTATTTAACTTTACAGTTTTTAAGAGTTCGCTGACATTTTATATACTTCTTTTATACGATACCATAGACGTACAAAAAAAGTGCTTCATATATTTAAATTGTCTTTAAATTTATTATTCTCGCCTACTGATATATACTATAAATAGAAGCAGACAATACAAAAAAAAGATCTAACCTATAGAACATTAAATAAAGTTGAGCTGTTTAAATAAAAATAATAGCGTACCGATCTTATAATTAAATTAAAAAAACTATTTATTAATATAACTTGGGTTAACTATATAATTAAATCAGTTATTTATTTAGGTAAAAAAATAATTTGTCTTCAGTTTCAATCGGCTTATTTTTTGAATAGTTATGAAAATTGTTCACTACGTTTTGTCGACATGTCAGATGGCATTCTAAAGTGATGCTTTCTTGGCGGTAGTAGTAGCTAATATAATAAAATATTATTTAAAAAAAACCATATAGCATAATGTGACGGACTTTAAAAATATGTGTATAGTTTATAAAAATACAGGAAGAATTATTTAATTTAGGTTAATAATTTAATAAACTAAATTACCTTAGTTTTTCCCATGCCGACGGCCATTTTGTACCTATAATTTTTTTAGCTTAATCCAGACTTGTCCATCCTTTTTCACTTTACTATAAAAGGCAATAGAAAGCCTTACGAGAGCCACACTTAAATCGACTGTCAAACGGATTGCTTAAAGACAATAAGAGTTAAGCATTTAAAATAGTAACGTTTGTTACCATAATAACAATTGTTAACCTGATTGCCAATAAAAAGATGTAAAGAGACACTTCGTGCTTTTAAAAGAGTATTACGGAACATTTAGTGTCAGAATTGGAATAGTAAGGTTATAAATTTTAATAAATTATTTGCCTAAATTAAATAATTTTAAATTTCTAAATTTCATTAAAGTAAAAACATAATTTTACAGTGCGTTGTCATACATATTAATAAAATGTTGCTTATCAAGATTCCAGCTTAGAAAAAATTGTTTATTAAACTATTTTAAATATAACTGCTTGGTAAGTTATAATCTTACCTAAATGCACGTCTATGTAGGGCACGTGTATACGCATTCAGAGCACTGTCAGTTTGGGCAATGCGCGTAAACCCTATATCGATCAGCAGCCTCGAAGCGCCCTAAATGCCTTTTCAGAACTAAGTCAACAGCTTTTGCAAATAAATTAAATCTACCTTTTGAACAGCTTCATTTTATAGGCCTTCTCAGTCAATGAACCCTGATGTGGGTTATAATACATTTAAATATGATAATAAATTTTATATATGCAAAAATTCTGTATTAATTATAGATAAGACATAAAATTAACTAAAATTATTACCGCTATATGTAATATTAAAAACTGTGTTTAAAGGTTTTGGGTTTATCTACTTATTAACCTGTCCAGATTTAAAAAATAAATCAACCAGTAGTTGAAGGCTTATCAACTGGGATTGCAACGGTTACTAGCGTTTAGCCTCGTTTTTAATGTCGTTATTAATTTGTAGAAAAGTGACCCTTAACAATTAGTAACTATATTTGATAAGTAATGCAAAAAAATCGTGTGAGCAATTATTTTTTAAAGATATAGAATAATTATTATGTTTAAATTTAAACAAACATTCATAGGCCCGATTTTGTGCGTTTTAAATTTAGCAAGGACAGTTTACAAAACGTCATGCAGTAAGTTCTACCTGTAATTGACTTAAACATTCAACGTTCATTAGCTTTAAAGTTCAATTAGAATTTCATACATTTAACATAAATATTGAATAATGAAAGATTTTGTTAATTTAAACTCTAAGTCATTGTAAAATTAACAGATCAACGCTTATGTAAAAAAGTACTTTTCGTAGATTGTTAGTATTTTAACATTTTTTGCCACATTTTCCGAAACAAAAAGACGAAATTATGTTTATTTAAAATGCTTTAAGATAATGACTAATGAAACAATAATAGACTATTTTTTGGTTAATTGGATCTAAGTTGTTTTATTTTATACTTTTTTAGTTTTACCATTTTTTTTATCTTGAGACATTCCACGAAGGTAATTCATAAAAGATTAAAATATTTGGAGATTTAAAGAAAAGAGGAAAACATCTGCGGGTAGCAGGTTCAATAATCTGGCCACTTGAGAAAAGAAGAAACGAATAAAGTGCAAAGTTCGGGGCCACTTCCAAGATAAACTGTAAAAGAATAAATAAATATGGTACTACTTGTTGCTCTGTTGGGAACTGCTAGATGAGGAATTATACCGGAGCAAAAGTCGTGGAAATACCTATAGGAGAGCAAGAGATTCCTACAGCCCGTAAATGACGAGCGAAGAAAGCTTTTCTGTAAACGTGGGATCACTAATAAGTCGAACAGCTTTTCTTTAAATGGAATTAGGAAGGATCAGAATTGTACGAGACGCCATTTTCCATTGACCAATATTCCAAAGAGGGTCTGATTTGTGATACATACAAAGTATATAGATTAGAGAAGAGCATGGAAATACTTTCGGGATCGAAAAAGAAATCCAAGCTTTTTGGAAGCATTAGGCTAGACAAGTTTTTTGGCGCACCAATCTAAGATTAGTTTAAGATCTTGTAAAAGAGATAACTGCATTACCCTACTTCTACCTCAGGCTTAGAGGCTGGGAGGTTAAATATTGACTTAAAATCGATATTTTTACAGAACATTTTTTAAGAGCAAAATAACTTTAGAGAAATGAAAAATTTTCGGCGTAAAGGTGGGGTTGTCTGGTCTCGTTTTGATCCTCCGAACAAAAGAAATATTATTTTGTCATCTCGCTAAAATGAGATGAGTCGAGGCTTAGCAAAACACGTGTTTAAAACTTATACAGAGTGGAACTCATATAACGTAGGTAGGTAGGTGGGTTTAAAATGAGTGGACTTTTTACGCCCTACACTGCTTCACTGGTCACAACTTTTTATATTTCTCCCAATAGGATCGGACTTCTAATGAAAACCATACCAGATTGGGAGAGAGTTTTTACATCTCCTCTTACTCGTGTCGCTACCGGACACGAGCACAATGTGTTCTGATGTATTCTGATGTGTTCTGGGTCCCTGTCTCCTGGAGGTATGACGAGCAGACGATTAGATCCATCATGCCCTGCTCTCCGGTCTAGTGACGGGGTAACCAGGTCCTTGTTAAAGGCCAGAGTTCTTCAGCCGCTTCTGGTTTCCTTGGGATTTCTTAGCAGGATTTCCTCCATTGGATCTTTAAGCACCTGTTTGTTCGGGATGGATTAGTCCTTCCCCGCTCACCAGGCGCCGGTAACTTCAGGGGCACCTTACGAAACGGATTCACCCGTTTCGGTCGGCGCACCTTTGTCTGCTTGTGACCTTGAGTGGCACCTCTCACTTTTTTTCTATGTTTGGAGCTAGGGAAGTGATAGTCCACCACGGCAGAGCCCCGCATTACCGCAGTAAGGCTAGATACTCTGAGAGGTCGCCATGTATCTCAGAGGCACCGTGAGACACCTGTTTAAGGTACAGGATGTCATTCACTCATCAGCACGGTATGCTAACACCTTGAGTTAAAGCCTTGTGTTCATCTTAGCTTCGGATCCCGTTCCACACGCTAGCCAAGAGAGCAAAAGATCCTACTAGGCCCAACCACAACGATGATGTGTGAACACAGCGGTATAACGTACATCGTTACAATTTTCTAAATGTTTGGAAAATACAGAAAAATAGTATATTGTACAACAAGTTTTTAAACACACTCTTTGCTTACTAGCTGACCGGTTTGCTGGTACGGGGCAAAGGCCTGTTACATATTATACTTTTCCTACAACTACTATATTATTTATAACATAAAAAAGAGGTACACTAATTGCCTAACACATAAAACACTATTTAAAAAAAATTAAATAATGAAATTTATAATTAATTGCCGCATCTTTAGAGAACAAGTGAATATTTTTTTTTCTCTTCAAGCCATAACATTTTTATAAGTTACTCGCCACCTTTCTAGGGATGTTTCGGGTGACAAACTCAATAAAATATTTTCTGCTTTCAAGGGTCAACAGTAGATTCAATAGCATACTTCGTAGATAAATTAAAAGTCAAACGATAGAAAGAAACAAATATTTTACAAAGCAAGTGAAGATAAAAATGGTAAAAACACAGTAATACATAATTTGATTGTGAATTTATTATTTTAACATAACTATGTTAACTTTTGTTTACGTTATGTGCAAAATGTTACTTTTAGAGTAAGTTTAGCAACGGTGACGAGATAAACTAAGGTACATGAAATATATTATTAAAATATATAAAGTGATTATAAAAAACCACAAATCTATTATTTAAACACTTTATAATTATATCTTTTTTAAGTTATTTTGTAGTTTTATTTAATTATGCGCATTTTTAGCACCTGTGCAAAAACTTACCAATATAAATTTAAGAAATGTATTTATGTTTTAATAAAGCCCTCCGGAAGCATCATGTAACCTTAATTACCTTGTCATCAAGTTTTCCTTTATTAAAGATTTTATTTTTAGTTTATTGTAACATAAATTAATATTTTAAACCCTTTTTAAAATGTATTATAAACATTATTTTTTTACAAACATATTTTTGTATGACCTACAAAGATTTAAATTAAATGATATGTGATATTTTATGCACATTCTCTGCACAAAGTAACTATTTTTATTTGGAAATAACAATTTAAAGAATTTTGTTTTATTAAAATAACGAAAATTGAATGTTATAATCATTTAGCCTAACATTAAATGTTAAAAAGGGCTTCCTTAAACTTTAACGTCTTTTTTGAACAGCAATGTTTGATTTTTTTTCACCTATTTGTTACACGTTACACCATAATAAAACCCACAGGGTTCAAAAAAATTATTTTTTACTCACATTATCACAAAATAAAATAATTTCTTTATTTCCCATAATAAATTTATTAAAGTAATGGCAGATTAACTTGAAGATTAGTGAGAAAGAATTTATTAAAAAGAAAAGATACGATATCGTTCTGTTGACGTTTCCCTGCTTGAATTAGCAATGTTGCCAGATGTTTTCTAATAATTTGTTATTATTGAAGGTTGTTTTTTTTTCAAAAAACTAACCAGAACTAGCAAACAACAACTTACAAACTATAACCAAGTTCTGGTTATTTCTCGTTGGATTTTTCTCCTTAAATTATTGTAAATTTTCCTTATTATAAATGCGCCGTCGCACAAAAAAAATGTCTGATATCTTAATTTTTTTGATTTTTTATAGCCAAAAATAGGGTAGACCCCACTTTCACATAATTACTTTATTTGAAAATATATATATTTTTTTGTAATTTGTGTATTATTATTTTATAAATAATGCCTTAAAGCTAATTTTAAATTCCTATACATAGTGTTTATTCGACTTTTAATTTCATTTTGTTTTTGTTTTTTGAAATCTACTGAACAAAATGTGCTTTTTTATCTGTAATTTTAATTATATATTTTTTTTAATCGATAGAGGATGAACCAAATCAGACTTGTTAGGAAGCAATTAGATAATGTACTTGTAACAAGCACAATGAAATTGTTACTGAAAAGAAATGGTTTATGTGTGTCTATGGTTACGAAGTAAGCTACTAAATATTGCTATTTTATAAAAACCATTCATATTTTGTAAATAAAAATGGTTTCATGTTAGTCTTTTTATTTTTAAAGAGTAACAAAGTTTAATCCACTTGACAAGCAACCATTTGGTAAATCAATTAGGTAAATACGTACTATCAGGTTTAAAAGTATTTAGCAAATATTTTTTGTATAACAACAATATTGAACTTTATAGGCTGCGGTAAGTTAATGACAATTTTTTAATAAATTCACCTAATCCACCTTAAACTGTAGGTCTCGTCTGGATGATAATACCCAGATATTAATGGGAGGTAGTAGAGGTCAAAGTTATTTGTATAACCTTAAATCTGCATTTTGGTACTTGGATAATGTTAACGGAACTGGTAAAAAATTGGTTAAACATCTAAAATCTCGACACCTAGTACTTGGCCTTTATACTAGCCTTGGTGGGCTGTTAGAATAAAAGAAGAAATTATTTGTTTTTTATTAAGTTTTAAATTTTAAAAATATATGTACACATTTGTTTTATATCAAAAATAATTTACTTTAAATTGTTGGATTTTTCTTGTTACATAAAACCTGTTTTCATAATGAAATCAAAAGATTTAAGTTAACAAAAAAATTTTTGTGGAATGTTTGTTAATCTAATTGGAAATTTTGTTATTAGAATAAAATAAACAGTCGCAAGCATTACGTTTCGTAGGGTAGAAACAAAGATAGAATTAATAATTTAAACAAAGTTAAAGCAAATACCATACATACTGCACTGTGGGACCAAACAGAGAGATCTAACTTTGTACAAGGTAAATTCCATGAAGATTGTTTAGTAATCTGTACCTATTTCTTGCTAGTAGATATCTGTATTTATTAGCAAGCAAATTATTGTTATGCAAAGTTAATATGGTACATTCAGTTGGAGAGTAATAGAGTTTTGAGAACAAATATTAACTATATATTGTATGCCATAATTATTTGTAAAATACAGCAAATAATGGGTTAAAATATTAAAAAAAAACCTAATGTTAAAAAAAGCATATAGAAAAATAACTATAAAAGAGCTTAAATAATAATAGATTAAATTATAGATAGGCTATATCTCAGAAACTACTAACGGTATAACTATCGGGAAAAATTTTTTTAGATAAAAGTGACCAAGAGAAATTGCTGGAAATTATTTTCAAGTCTGTGGGATGGCCGCTAGGGGGCGTAAGGGTAACAACAAAACATAAAATTATAAATTTCTCCAAAAATATCAAATAAAGTGTATCAGTAAATGATACTACTTTTATCTTTAATGTTTTCTAAACAAAGAAGCTTCAGGTGTATTTTTTGTCAGTTCTAAATTAAATTGGTGGGGGAAGGTTAAAGTTTAATTTAGAAAAGTGCTAATAACTCCGGTTTGCTTTAACCGAATTTAGTAAACTTGGTCTCGTTTAGAAGTGCATTTTAAGCATTATTTTCAGGTGTATAAACTATTGCTACACTCATCTCACAAACGCCGCTAGAGGGCGTCAAGGTAAAAACTAACTTATTTTACAAAATTTTGTGAAAATTTTAAATACGATGATATATACCCCTTTACATATTTAGATTAAGAAAAAAATCCCAATAAAACGGCGAAAACCGCAATTTAATATCTCTTTTCAAACCGAATATATTAGCAAAAATATAAATACGACATAGAGACGTAACGCATTTAACGACACAATATTTTCTACCTAGGCCGATTTCTTTAGGTAAAAATTAAATTTATAAATTTTTACAAATCTAATGACATACTGCATGGTTTTTACTAATTTTAACCCATTTAACGATATTAGACAACATTGGATAATTACCAACCTAAAACTGTAATAATCCATTGAGCGTGGTCCTTATCAAGTTAGCTTTGAAAACAAAAGAATGCTGAAATGTCAAAAATCCAACAATTTTTATTTCAAAATATTATTTTTAGTGTTGTGCTATTGTGTTCTTTAAAATATTATTTTTAGTGTTGTGCTATTGTGTTCTTTAAAATGCCTTTGTTGCTTGAGGATTAAACTCTACATAACTTTTTTCCAGAGGCGTCTGCGGTGTAAGGGGCGAAGAACACTTCCCGTGGTACGAAAAGCGATTTGCTAAACAAGTGAACATTCTGCTGCGCTGCCGTACCGGCCTCTTAAGGATATTCAATAAATACAGCCTTGCAGCTATTGTCGCATTTTGCAGACACTCAAAATAAATAGCAATAATATCAACTGCTTCTTCAAGCAATAAAGGCATCTTTTAAAAACACAATAGCACAACACAAAAAATTATATTTTGAAATAAAAATTGTTGGATTTTTGACATTTTAGAATCCTTTTATTTCAAAGCTAACTTGATAAGGACCACGCTCGATGGATTATTACAGTTATAGGTTGGTAATTATCTAATGTTGTATAATATCGTTAAATGGGTTTAAATAAGTAAAAATTACGTAGTATGTCATTAGATTTTGTAAAAATGTATTAAATTTAATTTTTACCTAAAAAATTCGGCCTAGTAGAAAACATCGTGTCCTTAAATGAGTTACGTCTCTATGTAGTATTTATATTTTTGCGAATATATTCGGTTTGAAAAGAGATATTAAATTGCGGTTTTCGCCGTTTTGTTAGGATTTTTTTTCTCTATGTAAATATGTAAAAAGGTATATATCATTGTATTTAAATTTTTCAAAAAAATTCGTAAAATAGGTTAGTTTTCCCCTTGACGACCTCTAGCGGCGTTTGTGAAATGAATGTAGCAATAGTTTATACACTTTAAAATAATGCTCAGAATGTTCTTCTGAACGAGTTCACTAAATTCGGTTAAAGCAATCCGGAGTTATTAGCACTTTTCTAAATTAAACTTTAACCTTCCCCCACCACTTTAATTTAGAACTGACAAAAATTACACCTAAAGCTTCTTTGATTAAAGATAAAAGTAGTACCATTTATTGATACACTTTATTTGATATTTTTTTAGAAATGTATATTTTTATGTTTGACTTACCCTTACGCCCCTAAGCCACCCAAGACTTGAAAATAATTTCAGCAATTTTCTTGGTCGCTTTTATCTAAAAATTTTTTTCTCGAAAGTTATACTATTAGTAGTTTCTGAGATATAGCCGACTACCTCTTAGTGGAACACCTCTAGGTAAAATTTAGATAATATATATATATATATATATATATATATAATATATATATATAATATATTAATATATATATATATATATATATATATATATATATATATATATATATATATATATATATATATATATATATATATATATATATATATATATATATATATATATATATATAATAAAAATATCTAAAAATATTTTTTAATTAAATAAGAAATAAAAAATAGTTAGTAGTTCGAATTTATAATACATAATATTCAACGTATTAGGTAATTTATTTATTTATTACATACTGTCTGGTAGACCTTCAAATACATTATCAATTTGAGTCCGGTAGGTTAGTCATTACAGAGAGCCGGTAAGTCTCGCTAAGCAAATTAATTGCACTGTTTAATTTTTATAAATCAAATTAGACATTTAAAAATATGCCAATATGACATTTTTTCTAATTGTCGACTGTTGAACAAGAAAAATGATGATGCGGTTTTTAGAATATAATGTGATTTTTTGATTTTTAAAATCAAATAATACAGAACGAAGTATAAAATAAAATTCATTACGATTCACGTCCAGTAGTGCTTGTTACAGTCACTTGTTTAGGCATTTTTGACGGTTCCTAACGTCGCCTCGTCCCATAATATCTATCTCGTATCTTGTAACAAGAAACTTACCGGACGTAAACCAATACTATTTATATATATATAAATTTTTCTATAGAGCAACAGGGTTTTACTGTCATACATTTTTTTACAGTCCATCCTAAAAAAGTTCAAAACTTTCTTTTTGTTTGCTTCTTCATTCCTATTTTAACTAATCTTTGCTAGGTACCTTTATATTACCATTTTAAAAATCCTTATGATAAATTTAAAACTAAATTTTTTCTGTAAAGGAAATTTATGAAATGATAAAAAGTAACTAAAATAGAAAGACAATTTAAAAATTGACATTTTAAAAGCACCAAAACAAGGTTTTTAATTATTATGGCAGTGCATGTAGGCTTGTATGTAGCCTAAGTACTAGGTGTCGTAGGTGCAGAGTTTTTAGATAGTTAACCTGTTTTTTTCCATTTTTGGCTACGATGTCCAAGTAGAAAAACAAGCAAATATTGCATTTCACGGCATCTTTTGGTTATCTCATCTAGATGGGACCTAGGGTTTACATGGATTTCAAACCACAGACAACCAGCACGAGGCTTTTGCTCATGGTCACCCATCAGGCTACCTACCTTGCTCGAAATTGTTTAACTTCATAATCTGACGGAGAGCAGCATTTTAACGTGACCAACGTGAACATGCCTTCAGAATATTTCTTGGAAAAATTAGATATAAAATTTTAGCAAAATTATCTTTTTATTGTTATCTGGAAAAACCCTTTTATTTTCCATGCTTATTTGCTTTAAATTTGTATTACGGATCTGTTTTGGAAAGCAAAACCATTAATTATTTGGGCAAAGGTACAGCAAATTCCATAGATCCTTTGTAATACAACTAAACTTGAAGATTAACCAGCCTGGCGTCAAAGGTAGATTTCGTACGAGGATTGTTTCGTAATCGGAAGCTAACTTAAGGTGCTTAAGCTCACGGATTTGTTGTATTATTCTACAACTAAAAATGTACCTTTAAATTATATATAATAATGAATAGTCTAAGATCCGAATTAAAGACAACCTTTACCCATCTGCTAGCTCGATGAAAATTATATTTTATTAGATATAATATAACAGGAGTATGGCAAATGAGTTGCCTAAAAAATTACATTTAAGGGTATGAATATTTAAAAAAAAAATTAAAAAAATATTATATTTCCTGTAAAATGTATTTTTTTTTAATTGTACGGTGTCTTTAATTATATTTACGTGGCATCTGAAGCCTTTATTTTTAAGGTTAAAAAAATGTTTTTTTATAAAATTTGTAGTTTTTTCCCTATTATCCTCTAAAATTATTTGTAAAAAAATATCGCATTGAAAAAATGGAAAAATATAGGCAACTCTTAACTTTTTTAATTGGAACACCCTGTATATTATGCGCTAGCACGAAAGATCTTTATTTTCTAATTTCAAAAATATATGCATTTATAATATTTGGGTAAACCATTTTTAAGATAATTTAGCTTAAATTATAAATAAATTGCCATGGAAAAAATAAAATTGTTATGATAAATTTGACGTCTCGGTATTGTAAAAAGTTTCAGTTTATTATTTCAAATATCATCTTAACTTAATAAAATATATAATAAAATTAATTTAAGTTTAAAATTTTGCAAAATTCATCCTTATAAATTTATGTGCGTCCCAAATCTTTCTGAATGAAACATGCAGGACCGACCTGAGTATGCTTTGCAAATAGCTAGCTTATGCAGCAGTATTCATAGTTTTTAAATAAAATTCTAGTCATCTTTTACTACAGCAGAAATGTTTAAAGAATAAACATTATTGGTCCAGAGAAAATCCTAACCAAATTTAGCAACATAACATATTTTCATGGCTTTCTTGATATTAATACGAAACTTTTTTGCAATTTATTTAGAATTTAAGCCAAAATATCTTAAAAGTGGTTCACCCAAATATCATTAATGTATATATATATATATATATATATATATATATATATATATATATATATATAATATATATATATATATATATATATATATATATATATATAATATATATATATATAATATATTATATATATATATAATATATATATATATATATATATATATATATATATATATATATATATATATATATTTAAAAAAAAAAAACTTGAAATAACAGACTGTTCCATTTAAAAAAGTTAAAGTGGCCTATTTCTTATAATATTACTAATAATTTTAAAAGAAACACAAAAAAACTACAATTTTTACATAAAACCTTTTTTTTTATCTTTAAAAATAAAGGCTCCAGATGCCACGTAAATAGATTTAAAGACCCGTTCATGATAGTATTAATAAAGCACTTTTTTCTCCAATTTAATTAATAAAGCCTTTAAAAATTTTTGAAATTTAAATTATTCCGAATTTTTGGTACACCCTGTATCATTTCAATACATATATTTTAATAATTTAAATAATCATGTATACCTTTCACTGTTTTTTTTTTAATTTATAAATAAAGCTGCTAAAATTTTTGAAAAGTAAAAAAAAACTTTAATCCTGAACCCTGACCGATTTTTTGCGTTACCACCGGATTGGCAATAAAATTATCTTCATGTTAATATAAATTTTATTTCGTTAGCAGATGGGTACAAATTTAATATATCCATTGACCCGTTTATACCTGGCAACCCAATAGCTGTGACCAAATAAGTTAGGAAACCCAACGTTTCAATCTCAATATCCCAATATTAGATAATTTAAATACCACTTGGTTGCCTTTGTAGCAAACTTTAAAGACAATTAGCCTTTAGTAGGAAAGCTGGAAGACATTAAAGGGTAGGTCTTTGAGGGGTTATAAATACTTGTACAATAGTTTTGTTATTATATATACAAAAACGCTGACCTGGCTGCAGATTTATTATTCGGGCCTAAAAATTTGCCAGATCATTGCAAAACGTCTTAAAAAAAAGAAAAAAATTGAGGCATTTTAAATTTTTAACATAGCAATAAAAACTATTGTCAAAAGACATTTATTTGTTTAATATATTGTATTTTGTAACACTTAATTAAAATTTAATTAATTTAGACACCACACAATATATACATATATATATATATATATATATATATATATATATATATATATATATATATATATATATATATATATATATATATATATATATATATATATATATATATATATATATATATATATATATATATATATATATATATATATATATATATATATATATATATAAAAACTGCTCAACAAAAAGATCGTACCATTTAATTTTTAGCCCCATTTTCAAACTGTCACTTTTTTAACAATTAATTTTTTTAAAAAAATCTAAAACGAATTTTAAAAAAAAAACCGCGTTTTCTCTTAAGCTGCATTGCATTTAGTTTTGGTAAGATGAATATTATCATGATGTACGGGGTGATCAATAGTGTGCTGCAAAAACAAAAAAATCGAGTGTGTCCCATTTCAGTGGTATTTTTTTTTGGTCGTTATAATATCGGTTGCTACCAAGGTCATATCAATATCTTTAGACGTTTATGTCAGTTTTTGAATTGAGAACCTCTGGATTGCGATACACTTCTAAACGTCAAATTTTGGTAATCAATTCTTTAAAATGCTATAACTGGAAAATGGATTGACGGATTTCAACGAGTGTATCATATTCGAAAAGCTCATTTTATGTAGATTTTTTATGTCCTAAGCACTTCTTGATGAGTTATAATTTTATGAGTATACGGGGCCAACAAATACCAAAAACGTAACTGATTTAAAAATTCTAAATATAGGGTAAATTATTGAACGCCATATGTGTGTGTTTTGTTTTAAAAATGGCCAAGTTGAAGTTTGTGTCAATATCTTGAAACGATTTCTACCGTTAATTGATTTATGCTGTTTAAATGCCTGTAAACCTATTTAGTAAAATGTCGTTAGGGGTTGTCTGAATGGTAGGAATTTAACAGTCTTAAAGTTTAAAAAAACAAATTAGGGATTTGGTATTGACCACCGTGATATACGAAGTGATCAACTAAAAAACATAGTGCGGTTAGTTTTTTTGGGCCCCGAAATGTACTAAAAAAGTTTTAAGCCTAACATATCAAAAATGAAAAAAAGGCCGTTTTGTACCTAATGTTGCGGTAATTATGGATACCATAATAAATTTAAAAGCACTTTGTTGATCACTTCGTATATCATGGTGTACAACACCGGACCCCCAAATTTTTGTTTAAAAATGTTTAAAACCCCTTTTAAACGTTGTTGGAATTCCTACCATTTAGACCCAATGCCATAATAACGATGCATTTTTGCTGAATAAGTTCACAGGCCCCTTTAAAAGCATAAATCGATTAACGGTTAAAAATCGTTTTGAGATATAAATGTTTTCTTACCAACAAAAAAAATTTATAATAAATTGATATTAAAAATTTAAATTGATATTAAAATAAATTTAATCGCAAAAAAAAAAGTGGGCCGATTTTTTTGAAAATTGGTATTAGAGACTACCTTTTTTAAATTTTAACAACTTTCCCTAGTAACTTTTTTCCTTTTTTTCTCAAATAAATGCACCTTTTTTTCCTGTACCATTTTTTTAATTTTTTTTAAATTTTTTGAACACCCGGGGTAAAATATGTTAGATGTTTCTATCCCAATCTTACTTTTTTCAGTAGCAAATTTTTTTTTAAGAGTAGCTTTTCTCAATAAAATCAAAAAAAAAAAGTTTTTTTTTTTCAACATTTTATATATATATATATATATATATATATATATATATATATATATATATATATATATATATATATATATATATATATATATATATATATATATATATATATATATATATATATATATAGGTTTTATATATATATATGTATATGGTGATTCATGAGGAAATTTCAATACTTCAGGTAGGTGGTCAGGGTCCAAAAAAAAAAACAAAATTCTATACAAATATGGGTCCGCAAGGCCTTCGTTTTTTAAATACAGGGTGTTAAACTTTTTATTTATATTTTTTTAAATTTTTTTTATGTGTTGCTCAACATAATTTTCAA
>JAHBCN010014628.1:0-22296 GCA_019359885.1 Listronotus oregonensis
CCCATGAACTTTTTCTCATATCAACCAATATACTCTAAACTAATTATAAAAAAAATCAGTCAGTTCGCTCATTACTTGTTCCTGTGGCCTCCACCATCTGGGCTATAACATACGTTTTGTTATTCATTACAAGATTAGTTTTTCTTTAAGACAAATGAGTTTTATGGTATTTTAGGTATTCAAGTGTTTTTTAATTTTTTTCCGGGATAATATTATATCTGATTCTGACTTTAATACAGCCTTCCATTTAACATTAGAATACTTTACGGTATCAGCATGACAGTGCGCTATGTCCATAGTACACAAGTTGTTAACCAATTTCTTCAAAAAACGTTCCAGGGGCGTTGAATAGAAAATTTTCAGAAAATCATCGGCCGGGTGATTTTAAAATGTTACTTAGTGTTTCCCTGATGAAATGCCTAAGAAAGTTGTTTTGGATTAGCAAAGTTATTTTAAAGTTCTCCAAACTAAATAAAAAGCATGAGAAACTAAGATGGCTATATTGAATTTAAATTTCATGATTTTTTTTAATTTTATTTGATTTAGTGAAAATATATTTTTTTTTGGCTGGCTGTGATTTCGCAATTAGATACAAAATATTTCTAAATAAGTTTAAGCTAAATGTTACGTTTTTTTCTACCCTGTATACTCTGGTATTTTAAAGCTTTTTTCCAGGGATTTTTAGTTTATGAATTATTAAACCGTTTTTACACATATTTGATTGTTATTTACTTTAGTTAAAATTCATCCATATAGCAAACGCATAGATACGCTGTATATTGATCCCTGTTTTTGCCTCATGCAAAATCATATAAAAATTTTTAAACTACTACACATTGATCGATAAAATCATATATTTATGGTACCAAAGTTACAGTTCATCTTTTAACAAAGAAAAAATAGCGTCAAAAGCGTTCCACTACTTTAAATTTCTGTCGAGTTTTATTCTTTGTACACAAAGCGTAACTCCTTCATTTAGCATTATGGAAGCTGTCTTAAACTTTACTTTTAAAACGAGGTAGGTGGCCCACTTAGACACTTCGCCCAAATTACATACACAATTACATCATTCAACGGTGTTAACTTTTTAACTGGTGCATTTTTGCACGCCGAACTAACAATTTAGCAATTAATTTATTTATACTTTATTTATTTTTTATTGGAGTTACCTATTTTTGCTAATAAAATATTTTTTAGGAATGAAATACATAGTGAAATCATTGTCTTTCTGGTTACAACATAAATATATTTATTTTATGACTACTTATTTTTGAAGGAAGCATTTCGGTTTTTTGTCTATCGACCACCGTTACCATGGCTCGGCTATTGGGATATACAGGAAAAAGAGGAAATATAGAAGACGAATTAGAAGCATGCGTAAACACATTTACGCATGCTACAACTACGCCAAGGGAGTCATCTGACAGGGATCTAATATTGAAATATAGAAATAGTTATTTTCCTAACAAGTGCCTCAAAGTCACTTTGCGCAAGCGTTAGGAACAAAATTTTTCCTACGAGCGTCAGATAATACCAATATTAAAGCAATGATTATTTTTTAAATTATGTTTAATCTGAAAGAACTACAACAACATATTTATAAATGGGAATTATTTGTTGATAACATTTACAACAAAAGAACAGTTATTAGATATTTAAATTTATTGCACAACCTGTAATTTCATTTATCGGGTGGCTTATGGAAGCGCTTATTGTACGGCTTGATGAAGGTTGACTTAGCTCAGGAGGCAGTTGTTCATGGTCAATATTTTATTCGACATATCCTTTTTCTGATTTGTGGATTCATCAATGTAGCTCTCAGCTACAGCCGTTGATTTCCAGCCCCCAAGTCGCTTGACATTGGTAATTCCTTCTCCAGAATCCGCTAACATAGTCCAGAGGATCGATGAAAACTATGTCCAGTGTACTCTTCTGGATTTTTTAATTTTAGGTATGCAGCAATTTCTGAAGGCATTTTACCTATTGAATTTATTCCCACACATTGCGTACTGCATGCCCCTTGTTTATACTGGACAAAAAAACGTCTGTGTGGGGTATGTGGTTTTCGCAAATTTGCATATTTACGGTACAATTGCAGATAAAGTCCGTTATTTGTTTCATCGGACACTACAAAGATTCTGGAAGTGTTATTTTTACTGTCAGGAATTTTCACCACTATCAAATTTTCATTATCCTGTATGTCATCAATCATTATTTTTGTAAGTTCATCTCTCCTACAAGCACCGGCTAATCTTGAAACTTCTTCTTTGCTAAAAGTTTTTGATTTTTTTGGCCGGTATCCCACGTTTTGGTGTTTACGTAGTGATGTTAGCTTGAAATATGAACTTAAATCAAGGTTCCTTTTCACTTTGAGGACACATTTTAACATAGTTACTCCATAAAGTATTAGGTTTATATGTTTTTTGCAAATCCGCAAAATAGGCCAAGAACACTTCTTCTTTAATACTTTTTGTCCCCTTGCTGGAGCACCAGTTTTCGAAATGACTATATTGATTCTCATATTTTTCACGAGATTTTGCTGGTAATAAATTCAAACTTACGGTATTTGCTGCATCCAGGATAGAATCTGGTAGCTCCTCATCGGAACTACTCATTTTAAATAATTATTTTTGTCGGATTTTTATTTAATTAAAAAGAGATACTATGACGCCTTTTCATTAAAAATGCTTGTTTGTATTGAAATTATTTGTGCAATTGCTTGTTCATATGGAAACGAAGAAAAAATCTGACATGTGTTAAAATCACCAAGATTACATATTGTTGCTTGACTTGTCATAATCATTTATTATTATTATACAGGGTAATTAAAAAAATTTTTTTTTGGTGTTTTAGTTGAAATATTGAAATTTACGAAGTAACAAACAAAAAAGAGGATAAACTAAAACTTGCAATGGCTTCGTATATTGCATGAAATAGCCTACAATTACTAAAATACATATAAATCTTGCTTACCTGTAAGATTTTAGAGTAGTTTTACTTTTCCGCACGCCGTGCGGAAAAGTGCAACTTTGCGCACTCAAATGCGTGCGGAAGTGGACTTTTCCGCACGCTCGTAGTAAAATATTTATTTCCAAACCCCGATTTTTAATAAGCGGTGTATTTATTGGTATTTTAAAATCAGAATTGGTTTTTGGAAAGGGTGTTTGATAGAAATTTAATTTAAATAAAGGTTTTGGGATGTATTCACTCCGCTTTTATCTGAGTTGTAATAGTGGAACTTCGCCCCGGTCGCCTATGTCGATCGATGTTATGGATACGTGTTGTTAGCCTTTGTGACGTGAAGCCTTTCTGCAGGAAAGGTTTATATTTAAATTTTAAATGCTGTAACGTCTGTGTAATATAGCTAGGATGTTATGGTTTCTAACCAAGTTTAGAGGACACTTTTTTATATTTCCAAATCTGTTAGGATTATGTGATATTCCCGTTTATATAAAACCTAACACGTCTTATGGCCGCATTCAGTACGAGATTTTCTGAAAATACCGCCCAAGTAATGTGAAGGTCTTTAAAAACGTAAAATGCTCCTCATTTTTATAATCTGACGCATTTTTGTAAGAATTATAATTCAGTTTTTAAATGTCTTTTAGAAATTCCTTACTTAAGATTATTTTGTTTGCAATCATTTGCAAAAGCTTTAATGATGACTTACTTATAAGTTGAAAATATCAAACACTAAGTTTAGCTTTAACGGGACGTAATTATTTTTTTTATTTTCCCCCTAAAATCTTTGTGATATCTGTCACTAAATTCACTGTGCAATGAACTCCTACGAATTTAGTATTTAAAAAGTAATAATGCAAACCTAATGGGTATATCTAAACAAGTGTTCCTCATTGTTAGAATTAAGTATTACTTTTTAATATAAATCAGTTAAAATACAGAATCAGGTATTGTTTTCATTTACACAAAAAAAACACACATTCTGGGATTTGTTCTATGGTTCATTTGCACAAGTTAACTTTTTTAATTAAAAAATACCTCTATATTTTAAATTTCATAGCATTAAACAAAGCAAACAAGCCGAATACAACAAACTTTTGCTCGAGTTTTCGCCAAATACATTCACCATATTCTAGTACTTTAGAGGTTATAAACTTTTATTTGCACAATAATATATTTTTTCAAGTGTTGGTTCGAGTGCCAACAAATAATGAAACATGTTATTTAAAATTTTAAAACAAATGACAAAGCAAGACTGTAAGTAAAAATTCCATCAGTCTATTGTTTGACGACCCATTTATACCATATGCTACATATTCTGTGCCCATTATTGCGTATAATAACATTGTATTAACGTACCGGTGCGATTCTCGACTAAGACTCTCTAACGCCCGGAGCAATTCACAAACGCATAACCGACAACACGAATAGGCACCAGCCATTGTTTTGGCCCAGAAAGACGAGAAAAAGCACCGACGTATGTTTCCGGACATCAAACGCGGAACCCCGTAATTAACCAGGTTTTAAATTAAATATCGAACCTTATCTTGCAGGCAGATCTCTCTAACCTAGGCCTATAGAACAGGATAACTGTTACAAAATAGTTTGTGGTTAGTTCTTGCCATCTGTGTAACCGAATTTATTAAAAAATGGAACCAGACTAAATTGTTATTAAATTTGTGGCTTTTATGTATTAGCAGCTTTTTTTTTAAATAATCCATGCGTCCATTTTATGTATGTATGTATTAAAAGCAAAATTTTACTACTTAAATATCGGAAATAAAAGTTTCTTCTCCAAGTTATCCCGTAAAGCGATTAGATTAAACAAAATTAAGTGTTGTAAAATATTTTATCTACGACCTACAAGATCAGTGATTATTATGTAACTCATTTTAGCATATTTGCGTTGCGTAATAAGTCTTATTACCGTGCTGGTGCGATAATGAACCATAGCGCATTCATTACCACACTAGTGTGGTAAAGACCACTCCTCGCGTCCGCTCGGTCAGTGATCTTCGGCCAAATTCATTTGCCTCAGTAAACGAAGGGACCCAAGGACAACAGATTTCTGCATTTTCATCACCAGTTGTTCGGGTGAATGTTGACATGCGGGAATACACTTCAGCTCCCCAACACATTTTCCTTTATGCCCCCCAAATCGCCGACAATCAGGACAACCAATCGCACGTTATACTCCGGATAGAGCCTCCGAAGTTCGCCAAGTAGACCTGATATTTGGCTCGTTTCTCCCGTTCCTTTATATCGATGTTAGTTTCCGCTGGGGCGGAGAACTCAATCACATACATGGAGTTATTCCTTTTATCAAGAAGAACGATATCAGGTTTATGGCGCGAATTTGATGCGTAGTTGGGAATGCATAATTCCAATATATGCGGAGTTGTCATTTTCCACTACTGCCTCGATATCGCGGGAGCAAATGGCAAAATTGCTGTTTCGTCAATGCCGTAATAATGTCTGAGGTGATAATAAAGTACCCGAAGCGCATCGTTATGTCGGTGGATGTAACCACTTACAGCATGCATGGACAGGCTGACAATGAGTGCATTAGTGTTTCGGGTTGCTGTCACAAGCTCGACAAGAGTATCAGGAATGTTAGAAAACTGGCTTCGGTATACCAACGTGTTTATCACCCCATCCTGGTATGCTAATAGGAAACCCTCGGTCTCAGACTTGAGCTCAGCAGATTTTAAAACCCAAACCTGAGGTTTCGAGATAGATTGAGTCTTTCTATGTTTCGGTAAAATACTCCGTGTTGCGGCCTATTAATGTGATCTTCTAAAAGCATCTGCTGTTCTGCTCTTTAACTGCAGTTCTTACGGCTTTTAGACTCACGTCGTTTGGATCTATTGCAAATCTAAAACCGAATTTCTCCGCTCTCGCTCCGCTGCCTTAAATAGAAACGCTCCAACATTAGCTGTTTCGTGTGCTCTTACTAGTTGCATCAGCGGATCAGTACTATTGGCAACTTGACAAGCAAGACTCAAAACCAGTCGATCGTGCATACACTCTAAGCTTAAAGGCCACGACCTCCCTGGTGGCGTGGGAGGTAAATACGGGATGTTGATGAGCGCGGGTGGATGCTACGGTGAAGATGCATCATTTTTCGTGTGCTGACGTCCAGCTCGCGCAGTTCCTCTCGCGTCCACTTAACCACTCCAAAAGAGTAAAGCAATACAGGCACTGCTAGCATGTTGGTAGCAAGAACCTTGTTTATTCCAGATAATTCGGATTCCCAAATTCTCCGTAAACGTCGCCTGTAATTGCTTCTAAGCTCGGTCTTCACAGCTCTTACATCTTGAGTCCGGTTTTGGTCGATTCCTAAATATCGATAATTCTCGTTGTTTTGTAGAGGGCGGAGTAGCGCGCTATCGGCAAGCTGGTCAGCTTCTAAATCGTTCCCGTACCGGCCCTTATTTAGCTTAAGTTTTGCACATTTGTCGAGGCCGAACTTCATTCCAACATCTCTGGTGTATTCGTGAACCACTTTAAGAGACTGTTGTAGGTCTCGCTCGCTAGTTGCGTACAGTTTTAGGTCATCCATATAAAACAGATGGGTTACCTTATGCTCGCGTCTTCCAGGTGGTCCACAGCAATATCCGCGTGTCTTTCGAAGAGACACGGACACGGGAAGCAGCGAAATACAAAATAGCAAAGGACTGTGTGAGTCACCCTGAAATACGCCCCTTTATTATTATTATTATTATTATTATTGTGATTTTCAGCCACACGGCTTTGCACTCCCTCTAAGGGGAACATTCACTCATCCCAGATATCTTCAGATATCAAAAGGATTGAGCTCTGTGGGAGCCCTTTCCATGTTTTCGGGCTCTAGGTGACATTATGTTCTGCTGTATTCCCCACAAATTTTCGGACAGTCCGAGCGGTAGCAAGTAGCACTGCCTTTTGCATAGCCTTATACAGATGTTCACCGAGGCCTAGTCCCTTGATGTTTTGTAAAAGAGTCTTTGGTATAATGCCAGTTGTTGATAAAATTATGGGGATCGTTTGGACGTTATTCATTCCCCACTGTCTTTTTATTTGTGTTTCTAGGTTTCTGTATTTGGCAATCTTTTCATTGTATTTCTCCCGTAGGTTGTTGTTGTTCGGGATAGCGACATCGATCAGTGTTGTTTTCTTCCCAACTTTATCCACCAATACAATATCTGGTCTATTGTGAGCAACAGTTTGGTCTGTAAGTACAGTTCTATCCCAGTACAATTTAAATTCGTTGTTTTTGAGAATAGGTTCCGGAGTATACTTGTAATAAGGCAATTTTTCAGTCTGTAAAAGCTTTAACTTTTCCGCCAATTGTTGATGGAGTATTTTGGCTGCTGAATCGTGTCTTTCCTTATACTCTGATGCTGCAAATGCTCGACAACCCCCCTTTATATGCTGGATTGTCTCCGATGTTTGACATCCGTATCTGCATCGATCGTTCTCTATGGACGGGTCTCTAACGATATGCTTCAGATAGTTTTTTGTCGGAATAACCTGGTCCTGTATAGCCAATAAGAAGCCTTCAGTCTCTGGGAACATCTTCCCCGACATCAGCCAGTAGTTCGACGCGAACTTGACGACATTTTCCTGGGTGACCTCGTTGGGGTGACGTCCATGAAGAGGCTTTTCCAACCAGGCTTGCAGCTTCTCTTGGTCTGTTTGATGGTGTCTGCGCATTTCACGATCCATCAGTCACAACGGTGTTGGATGGAGATTGCGTGTATCGAGGAAGAGCCTGCCAGTCTATGAAAATTATTATTAGTATTATTTATATTATACAATTTATATTTTAAAATTAATTATTATATATATTAAAAGTTAAATTTACACCAGAGGCAACCTTAGGCATATTCTGAATCGTAAAACTTGTTGGGTTGATGCCTGGGGAATCGGCAACATTTTTTTTGTTCTCCTTAAAGGTATCAATATAACCATCAGCCACGCTGTTGCTTCTCCATCCACCATGGCGTTTGATAGTCAATAGGTCTGCTCCAGAATCTTCCGGTATATAATTCTGGGTGTGGCAAATTTAAAAAGGTAGCTATAGCTTTTGGCATGCTGCCAAACGTATTGATACCAACGAGCTGCCGTATGCAAATGCCTTTTCTGTAACCTACAAAAAATCTCGTGTGATCCGTGATGTTGGACGCAGCGTTTGTGTTTTCGGATAATCTGAACCATGTCGACTTCTTAAAATCCTCCAGATGTCACGAAAAATTTCTGAAAATTTTTGTTTTTGTGTTTGGAATTTCAATATGGAAAACTTTTGCTCATCTTTGACGTTTTTGCATAATAATTGGGCCATTTTGTTTTCTGCAAGCCCCAGCAATACCAATAATTAGCCCAACCTGTAACAAAGGAAAATAAACTTAAGTATAGTACCCTAAAAGTCACTACAACTTTGCAGATATTTTTTGAAAATATAAAAACACTAGATTCTTACCTCAATAAGCAAAGATTTCCCATCATTAGCTGTGGAGAGGAACTGGGCTATTTCTCCTTTTAAAAATGTCTTACTTTTCTTTGGCTTCTATCCTTTGCTTTTTCGTTTTAGGAGTGCTTGTAACTGTGCGAACTTGCTTATGTTGACATTGTTCTTTGTAGCGATGACTGCTCTGAGCATTGAGTTAAAAGCCCGTCTCGAAATAAGCCGAGAAAATTTTTTCTTGAAACATATTTTTAATTTTTTTCTTCGAAACACCAATCAACAAATTTTTGGTACATCCGTTCGTATTTTTCTTTTGATTTTGACGGCAACAGCGAAGAGACTGCCATTTGCGTAGTTTCTTCTATGTCGGAGGAAAGGGAATAATCAGATATCCTACTTATTTCTGGTTGAAATGACTAGTTTTAGTGAAATATCGCCTACACAAAATTCTGACGTCAAATAATTTGTTTATTAAACATCACACCAACGACCTTGTCGACATAGCAATTGAATGACAAACTAGTTTGATTTTTTGGGGCCTTGGTCCCAGGGTAAAGCGACTGAGTGTACTCATCCCTATTGACTCCTATGAAACGCCTGAAAAAGAAAAATGAAAAAGCCACCCAAAAAATCTGTATACTTATCTACTTTTTGATGGCAAATTTGCTAACGTTATCAGGATAAACTTAAACAAAAATAAAGTTGATTTTAAAATTAAAATTGTAAGAATTCTGATAAAAAAATTATAAGAAAAAAATATATATAAGTTTATCTTGATAACGGTGGCAGACTTGCCACCAAACGTACATAAGTATTAGATTTTTGTTTTTTTTTTTGTTTCAGGAGTTCTGTTCATAAGGGTCAATAGCGCTGAGCATCACTCAGTCGCTATACCCGGGAGCCAGGACCGAAGCGGTCCCATTGTATAACTTTTCTTGCGAGTATACCAAACAAGAACTTTCCAAAATATGAATCCGCCACAACAATATAGAACATACTTACAATTTTGTGTTGCCTATTTTATTAAAGTGCGTAAATTAACAAAAAGCCCTTCAATGATTATAATTGTTGCTATGCATGCTGGTAACCAAACTTGCACCATTTAATTTGCCCGCAAGATAATTTTTCGTGGGTAATTGCTGGAACATTTCTAACAGCACAATAAGTTTTTAGATGGATCTTTAAATTGTTGCGTGTTCCACACTGACAGGATGTTATTTAGGTTTTTGGATTTATAATTAGAAGTACAATTATGACAAGCATCTGTCGATGTGGGAGGCAAAAAACTAGTTTAAATATTTTAGAGAATATCCTGCTCTGCTTTTATACTTAAAAACACACTGTATATGTGTATGCAATTTACTATTTGCTCGGTTTTATTGTTTTGATTAGAATGGCTTTAAGAATTTCTCATTAAGTGTCGAATTGCATTTTAATATTGGTTCTAGATTTATTTACATTTATCGACATATTTTATACAACGTACATACAAGGTGATCTTATTATAAACTAGCTGATTCGAATTGGTATAGTTAATTTAAAAAAATATATTTTAAAAACATAGTGTTTATTATTTTAATGCTTTATGGTACACAATATTCTATCTATCTATTTATCTATCTATCTATTTCTAATATCCCGCAAATTTTTCTTTTGTAATTATTTAAAACCTTTTCCTGACAATAACAAACACTACAAATAAAGAATAAGCTAAATCCGTCTAGCCGTTTACGCGTGATGCCGTGACCAACGGATTTATTTTATATATAACGAGTGCCCCAGATTATTCGCATACGTAGTGCCATCTTATCGTAAAGTTTTAAAATGTATTATCGGAATATATATATACGAATCTATTATTTAACAAAAAGTTTTTCCACACATTGTTAGGTGACACATTCTCTTGAAGATTATATTTTTATTTTTGCCTTTTTCTCATAGAGGACGTTACAGAAAAAATTCTGCCCCACCTGTATGGTCGTTAATTCATTTTTTAATAAGAACCTTTTTCTGAGACAAAAAAAGTATTATCTAATTTGGTGCAGTCGTCCTGAAGTTATGCCCGTACATGTATTTCAGCGATTTATTTTTATTTATAAAGAAGATTACCTTATATCATAAAAACCTTCAAGTGATCCTAGAGCCAGTTCAGAATGATTTAGTTTATTCAGGGTGTCCGGAAAATACTTGTTCAAAATTTTGTGACAAAGCCCTGACGTCAAAGTAACTCTACTGAACGTTTCTTCAAAAGTGTTAGACAATGTTATGGTTTCAATAACACTAAAATCTTAGACTTCTAAGTTGGAAGTCCAAGATTTTAGTGTTATTAAAAGTCTACTTAACTTGCTAAATATATTTGAAATTGTTGTGTTTAGAATGTAATAACTACTATTTCTTAACATGTATCGAAAAAAGCTATTAACTCATTCATCTACGATATATTTAGAAGGTTCTTTAACTCTTAACAAGTTTTTGTTAAATTAATGGTTTTAAGAAAAAAAATCTTCACTGTGACCACTAATTTATGAAAAAAATATCAAAAATCAATAAGCACATTTTTTAGAAACTTAGAAAAAAACAATATTTCTTAAAAGTTTTGATGCTCTTTATCGGCAAAAGGGAGTAATTTCAGATATAACTGAGTTGGCTGAGATCGACCTAAATGACTAATATTTTTCGGTGTTTATTCAAACACTATAAAAAGACGTTAGTTAGGGCTATAGTGATCGACTTTAAAAAAGTTAAACTTTATAAAACTAACGTCGTAATTAAACATTTCCTTTATTCATTATTAGGATGTATTAAGAATATTTTTATATCGAAGTAACTCGAAACACTCTGCTTGGTAAGCCATTAGAGGGCGTCCATTAATTACGTAAGCCGATTTTGGCAATTTTTAGACCCCCTCCCCTCTTGGTAAGATGTCGTGAGATTTGGCCTGACTCCCCCCCTGATCTCACGTGAGATTTTTGAAAATGCGTATTTTTAATGTAAATACGTTAATCCGTGCTTAATTGCGTTGAATTTATTAAAAAAACCTAATTTGCGAAATTATTTCTATTTAAGACTAGTTGGGACTAGTATTTTAAACTACTAAGAACGTAGTCTAGAATCATAGTAGTTCAGTAAATGAAGTCCGAAGAAATCTCAAACCTGAAGATCAGGTTGGGCCGACTCATTTTTTTAATTTGTAGGTATTAATGTATACAATAACCTCTGAAAATATCGTATATAAAAAAATGTCCACAAGGGCCTGAAAATGGCCCTCAAGAGCCCGGAAATCCGTTTTTTCAACTAATTTGGTCGATATTTCCAGAAATACGACACTTACGCAATTCGTGTTTGGACGAAATTGAAGAGCAGTTTATTAGCTGCAAAAATGATACCCATCACTTTTGTCAAAAACTTGATAGTTTTTGCAATAATGCCCCGTATCTCAAAAGGTGCTTAAGCTACTTACACTTCCAAACGACGGACTAATTTTTAATTAACTCACGTAAAAATGCATGTTTTTGCATGATTCAAAGTTTACATGAAAGAAGAAACTTGTAGCAATAATATCTTGTTACTTTTTTCTTTTTTTTGTTTTATTAGAATATTAAAAATTCGAGCCAAAGTTAGTTTTTGCTCGATATTTTGACCCTACCATCAATCTGTTTTTTTTTTTTTAAAAAGTAATTTTACCGATTTCTTTTGGATAATGGGGCTTTGGAAAATATATAAACAACGTGTTTATCTTAGGGCGGTTCTTTTAGATTTTGCGGAATTTTTAAAAATGCTCGTGTTTATCGCTAATTAATATATATTCAAGGACCATATCGGCTAACAATGTACATCATTCAAAAGCTTGAATTGTCCCCTTCTCAATAGCACTCTTCTTTTTTTCCAATTTTTTTTAAGTTTTCCGGAAAATCGAGGAAATTCGTGTCCCAATAAAAACTCGACATTTTTTATTTGATGATTATTTTCTTTTCGTGCTCAAATTTTTGAGCTTTACAATTGTATTAAAGATCACATTCTGACCTTTTTATCAGTATATATTTGCATAAAGTATTTTAATAAGTGCACGACAAAAAATTTCTGCCTTTAAATTTTCTCTAAATAATTGAGTTATTTATTATTTTATTCCGTGCGCGTACTGTTCATGTATAGTATCGAACAGCCGTCTGCTACAGCGCGTGCACCAACATTGGCTTCAATACTTTCTGCTCTTTTATTTACAAACAATCTGTGTAAATATGATTGTAAATTTTGAATGCATACTTTTATTAATCAAGAAAAAAGTATAAAAAGTAAAAAAAATGCCTTACTTTTTATTTTTGTGTTCAGAGAAAACGTCTTTAGAGAAAAACGTGGCAATATTTAAATTCTTCCAGTTTTCTTTTTTGAAGCACAAGGTAAGGGTTTATTTTTGTTATCCAAAGTTACATAAAGATCATTTATTTATCATTTTATCAAAGATTGTTTATGGTCCTTGAATATTTATCAATTCCTGATAGACCCGAGCAATTTCGAAAACTCTGGAAATTCAAAAAAACCGCCCTAAGAAAAACACGTTGTTTATAAAAATACACAAATATATTTATTGATTTTTTTTTTGGAATTTATGGCGGAATGTATTCAACACCTTCCAAAGCTCCATAATCCAAAAGAATTCGGTAAAATTACTTTTTATAAAAAAAAATATGAACAGATTGATAGGAGGGTCAAAATATCGAGCAAAAACTAACTTTGACTCGAATTTTTAATATTCTAAAGAAACAAAAAAAAGGAAACAGTTACAAGGTCTTATTGCTACACGTTCCTTTTTTCATGTAAACTTTGGATCATGCATAAATATGTATTTTTACGTGAGTTATTTAATAATTAGTCCGTCCGATTTAAAGTGAAGTGTAAAGCACCTTTTTCACATACGGGGCATGAAATTTACTCGGCGCATTTATGGCCGATTATTGCAAAAACTATCAAATTTTTGACAAAAGTGATGGGAATCATTTTTGCAGTTAATAAACTGCTCTTCATTTTCGTCCAAAGCACGAATTGCTTAAATCATATTTCGGGAGATATCGACCAAATAAGTGAAAAACCGATTTTCGCTCTTGAGGCAAATTAGGCCCTTGCGGACATTTTTTATATATGATATTTTCAGAGGTTATGGTGTTTACATTAATACCTCAAATTAAAAAAATTGACCAGCCTGATCTTCAGGTTCACACCTTCGTTTACTGTACTATAGTGAGAAAATATCATTGTATAAGATTAACTTATCGTATTAGCTATATTTTAGTGGAGAAACATGTTTTACTTATTTTAACAAAGTTTTCTGGCAATTTATCACTTTGTCTTGCGGGAAAAAAATTACGTGATATTTGCCGAGACCCTCCCTCTCCCCTACGTAAGAATAGGTGAGATTTAGCTCGAACCCCCTCTCCCTTAAATGCCCCGCGTAATTAATGGACGCCCCCGTATGCCAAAAAATATTGTCCATTATCCGCGAACATCATTTAGTTTTAATAATAAGACCATAAGTTAATAGTATAACCAAATTTAATTCAGTCTTTCTCAGAGTGGGCGATAACGCCCCCTTGTGGGCGCTGGAGGCCTAGAGGGGGGCGGTAAGGGGTCCAGCAAAAATTGAGGGCGCTGATGTGATTTTGGGGCGCGATGGGTGATTTGTAACCTCAGCTACTTCATATTTTAAAATTCACTAAAATTAAAATCTTTCTACTATACAACATCCATTTATTAGTTCATATTTTTATCCTATTTTATTGTATAAATATAAATTAAAAATATATTTAGTATTTTTAATGCGTTCACAACGCTTAAGATATTTTCACAACGCTGTTTATATCTTAAGATATTTAGTTATAGGTATGACACACTGAAAGATATTTGTGTTTTCAAGTGTCTCAGGTGAGGTGCCCACCTCCGAAGACACGTGTTAAAAATATATGTACATATATATTGTTGCGGCCAAGCAGAACACTTGCCGAGCGCGGGATTTTTTTATGTACCTAATCTAGTAAAAATAAAGAAAAAATAAAATTAAAATTTGAAGGTTCAATTATAATTCACGTTTGGCGTGAACAAATATTGTACGATTTATTTGTGCAGTCCAAATACACAGCCGCGGCGCACAACCGTCCGGTGACTGACGTGACTAGAGGTGTGTCGTTCGCGAACGATTCATTCAGAAAAAATGAATCAGTGCACTGATTAGAATAAATTAATTCCCTGTTTTTAATGGATTTGAATCGTTTTTGAGCCACTTGCTCGATCGCTCTGCGATGAATAACGAACCTAGTTTGGATGATTCGTTTCGTTCATAAGGTCACTTAGTCAAAATCGGACTCGATTTCGAAGATTCGGTAATTCGGTATTTTATGAGCGGTCTGTTAAATTTCGATTTTGCTTACATTACCAGAGGTGTATTAGGCAAACAATTTATGCGTATTGTCGGTTCGAGTCAGTTTTGGCTATATACCTATTTGGCGATTAAAAAACTTTTTTTTATTTGTTTTAACTATTCTTTTGAACGAGGAGGTACATTTGTAGGTTTTATTAATTATATTTTTTGAAAGTTTTATTCCAAATATATTTTTTAAAATAATAATTATACCAAAATGAAATAAATGCAAATAATTACTTTATTTAAGATAACTATCACATTTTTTGTGGAATTTAAAACCAATCGAGTCCGACCGGCATCATAATAAAGTGAATCGGTTGCGAACGAGTCTTTTCAAGTGAATGAATCAAATGAATCGATTCAGTAAAAAGATCCGAACTTTCCACCTCTAGACGTGACGTTCCGCCGCATGCACGCATAGCACTAGCTCGCCCTCCCGCCACTCCGCCCGCTACCCCGATATTCTTAATATTGTAAAGTTGAATTCTTATTGCTCAATGTTGATTAATATTGTTAATTTTGAATAAAAGATACTCTTAATATTGTAAAGTGTCATTATTATTGCTCTCTCTGGTAAGAAAAGTCTCGTTTAGAATATGGGTTTGATAAAACTCCAGGCGAGACTAATATGTTATTGAGATTTTTAAGGTGAAAAAAAAATGGGGGTCGCTACAAAATAACTGATTTTCAAAGTGGGCGTTAGACGAAATAAGTTGATTTAATTGAATAAAGTTAGTACAGACGAAACATAACTTAAGGCAAATTTGCAGAAGGACCACCGTTTGCAGAATGCACTTTTTTGTTTGTTATGCTAATAATAATATCCGTCTCATTATCCTTACAATAAATATTGCAGATTTAATGGATTTTAAATCTGCAAACGACTGTATAATAATCATTCGTTATCTTTATTGTTTCCTGTATGTGTGTAAATGTTGTGTTAAGTATAATTAATCACCCTGTAGAAATATACATACATATTAATCTAACATGTTTCTAAGCAATACCACATTCAGTTACTTTTTTAAGAAAATAAATCAAATCCATTCACGTTAATTTATTTCTATATGACATGCTTTGTCCCATGTTGGCTGACAATTTAGTCTCCTACTAGTTATAAAGAAAACGGATTATTGCGCAAAGTATTTGCTCCAGTTGTTTGCATAGGCAATTAAAAAAATAATGCATATTTAAATCACTTGTACTGGAATTACGCGCTGCGCACCCCTCAATAAATTAATAGTTTTGATGGATTTATAATAACCGAGGCCCGATATGAGGTCTATAGAAATATATATACCGGGTGTTTTATCTTGTCCTGAAACGTAGGAAATTCTGGGCAAACTGATAAATGATTAAATATTTGCTTTCCTATTATTTTTTGATTGGTTATTAAGGTTTATGAAAGGGAACAAAGAGTTGTACTAAGCGGTTTTAAGTGAGTTATTAAAGTTTTAAAATTCTCACGTAAATTTTTATACCTACAAAAGTGTCATAAAAAATTTTGGTCTAATAGTAAAGACAAATTAAGCTATTTTTATTTTTCAACATAATCTACACACTTTGTCCAGCGATGTTTTAAACTTGTAATCGCCTCTCTAAAATAATTTCTTCCCTCCCGAAAATAATTTATCTTCTGGCCGCCAAAATACATTTTTACAGCAGCAATTGCCACTTCAAAAAAAAAACGCTGACCAGCAAAAAAGATTTTCAGTTTCAGAAAAAGATAAAAGTTGAAGGGTATCACATTGGAAAATAGGGGGAAAGGGGTTCTAACAGTTCATTGTTCAGATCTTTTAGTTTTCTTGTTGCCAAAATACTTTTGTGTGCAGTGTTGTATTCTGATGATTATTTCCTTTACATTAATTTTGACCAATCGCTATCAAGAATTGGTATGTCAAATATAAATTTTAAGTGAAAAAATTACTTAACAACTGTCAACTTAGCTGTCAGCAGATTTTTCGGAAAAAAAATCGAAAAAATTTCATGCAAGTTTGGCAAGTTGCCTTGTAAAAACAAACTTGATGGTTTCTATGCTGTGTTACTATGTACCGTTACCAACAACAAAGATCACAAACTTTTTCAACTGAAAATCAAAATTAATCGGTTTGGAAATGTTTCCGAATGTAAAATTAATGCGGCTGTTTAAAATAGTGTTCCATTAAATACTCAAAAAACTCACACATCGATCTGGAAGCAATTTATGGAATTTTACCAAGCAAATAATTACCAATTACTCCAGACAACAACTACAGGCGAGCTAAATTTAATCCTTAAGTACTGGGCATGGAACATGAGTAAAGCTAATGGGGAAGACTACAAAGAACTGTGTGTAAAAGTAGTGTGGAATATCGTTGCCAAAAAACTGCAGGAAAAATATTTTTAAGAATTTAATATCGTGTTCGACCCATTCAACGACATTACCTTTAAGCCAGCTAAAGACGCTCGAAATGCGAAAAGGAGAAGTCTCCAGAAACATGAAGAAAAAAGGAAAACAAGTTCAGCTTCTTTAAATATGGACGACTACTACAAGATGGTGTCCTTATGGGATGAGACAACCCCAACCGGGTTGCAGCGTAAATTTTACTTTATTGCAGCAGTTGAGCTTGCTTGGAGGGGCGGAGAAGCGGCTCGTTGCTTAACAGAACATTTTAAAGAAAACATTGATAATAATGGAATCAAAACAGGTGAGATATTGCTTTTTAATTTTGCAACAAAATCTGTAAATGGTTATTGTAAGTTGGCAGAAAAAACGTTTATATCAAAACAAAATATGTGCGCATAATTTTTATCTTGGCGTAAAATCTGTTTTCGCAATTTTTTAATGTCTTCTTTGCAATACATTGTATAAAACACGTTTTGCCATTTTTTAGCATCCAAAATTTGCTAACTGTACTATTTTTGTAAAAAAAAATCAAAAAATCAAAAACGATATATAACCACTAAAATTCCTTTTGCTTTTCCAAAAAAATTAAAAGTTACATACATCTACTTTAAAATCACACTACAAAAATATTTTGACATTTAAGTCAAATTATGTATCCCTTGTTTCAGGAAGGATCGAGTATAACACAGTCTTCAGCAAAACTGCACAAGGTGGTGCAAAAAATCTGTGCGATAGCAAGTGGCTTGTTCCTAATTCAAAAAGCCCTGAGTATTGTCCGGTACGGTTGTACAAATCCCTATTAAACAAACGAACGTCTAAAATAACAACAAATAGATTGTTTAAAAACATTCCTGTTGGAAGAAATAAACTGTCAAAATGGACAAAAGACGCAACCCAAAAAACAGGTATGAACACGACGGAAGTTAAAATATCTAACCATTCTATGCGATCAACTGCTGTTACTAATCTGGCAAAGGCCGGTGTAGGAAAGCAACAACTCATCAAAATCACAGGGTATTTTAAAGCTGCGTCTATCCAACCGTATCTACAAATGGACAGTCAACATCATTCAAATATCATCACTGCCTTAAGAACCGTTCAAAATAATGTACCATCTACAAGCTTCGAAGCTCCCTTGAAAAGACAGAAAATAGACACTTTTTCGAGCCAACAGCATCAATCGTTTGACACTCCTCACAGCAACATAGAGAATAGTGCTACTACAAACATAATTAAAAACAATTTAACCGATATGGCTAACAATACTTCTGTAACTTACTATAATTGTAATTTTTATATTACTTGTAATTTAAAATGAGTTTGAAGTAATTACCTTTCCTAGCTTGAAAGTTGTATTGTTCTTATTAATTATTGTTTTTATTGATTTAATAAAAAAAAAATTGTATTAACATAAAATGTTTATTTAACTCAGAAAATAATCTTACCAAATATGCCTCGTCCATCTAATTTTTCCTGTGGAAAAATTGAAACACTAGTAATCTGTTTTAACAAATAGTATTCGCGAAAGTGGAAAAATCCTCGTCTTCGACTCGGATTTTTAAAACCACTCCTGATCATGCTATTTGTTAAAACAAATTACTTAGAAACTGGTTTTTCCGAATTTTTCCGGAAAAATTAAATGCACTAGAGATATTACCCCCGATTAATAACTTTTCCTTGTGAAAATCAGTTTTTTGTCATCTTGTTATACGAGTACTAAAAGATTTGGATTAAATTTACCTCATACAGTTATGCCCTTCTTAATGTTATTAAGAAGAAAAATGCCTTTACCATGTCAAAAAAACAGATGATATACCTTTTTTGCTGAAAACTAACTCTTTTTTCGAATGCAGCTTTCAACCACCATTTCGACTGATGTGTAAACGTCGGAGTATAATCACGTTTTATTCATCAGACTCAGAAATTTTCATATAAATTTGATCTTTATTGTTATGGTGGATTCATATATTATAATAAAAGGGTAGTGTATGGTATGCTTATTAATTTTAAGTTTTCGTAAAATTACTTTAGCATCAAGCATAGGTAACCATGTATTATTTGGATTAACAGATATTGATGCTACACATTTATCGTCATTTAATAATATTTATGCACTTTTTTTATTTTAAGTTTTTTTGAACAATTTTTCTTTGCTAAAATACTAGAAGCATTTCAGTATTTTATGTGGTTGTTATGAAATTTGTGTCGACAATTTTTATTTGTGGAATTCTGTGTTTTTGATATATGTTCGATATTCTTATATGCATTTGGCTAATGGTCTGGAAGTTTTACCTATACAAAGTTTATTACCTTCACGAGGATCTTATAATTAACATTTTTTGTGTTTTTGTTTTTATTGAATGGTTTTGTTTTTGTTACTTGAGATCTAATACTGTTTTGAGTTTTAAAGATAGTACGAATATCAAATTTATTACCTTCTAGTTAAATGTTTTTTAATAAACCAGGAATATATGCTAAAAATCAATTTGTAATAGGTATATTTTGATTTTGTCCTAAATTTGGTTGTTCAAATTTTAGAAATCATTTATTTAGAAAATCAAGAGGATCATTATTTTAAACTAAAATATCTATTAAAAATTCTTTTTCATTTTCTTTATTTTGATCAGAACAAATTATTTTAATTCTACCGAGAAATCTTTTTACAACTCCCTCTTAGTATCTCTTTGTATGTGTAGGTTTTCTGCCAATTTTATTTCAAAATTATTTACATTTTTTTGATCAGAATATTAAGAAAGATAGGTTTTAAGTTTTTTTTTCTTTTTCTAAAGTGAGGTAAATAGTAGGTTCATGTGTATACTTAAAATACGTATTTTGCATTTTTTTGTAAAAAATTATAAAAAACCTATTTTTTTATTTTGTATTGATAATAATAAAAAAACAATGTTTTTTTAATTTTTAACAATGCAAGATAATACAAAATTTATTTCTAAATTTTTATTACAAATCTTTGATATTTAAATACAATAACTATAACTTTACAGTTGGCAACTGCTACTTGCGGCCAGTTTTACAGAGTCAACCGTGTTCCATGGAGTAGAGAAAAAATAGCTTTAATTTGAAATAGAATTTATCAGGGTACAAATGGAAAATGGCAACCAAAACTTGTTAAGTATATAATGAATGAATACATTTTATCCAAATAACAAATAAACGTTATTAATCAATTTTAATTAAAATTACTGTCGGCCATCTTTTGCTAGGCAACCTTGCAGATCGATATTAATCTATTTACAATTAACTTTAAAAAAACACATGAACGTAAACTCAAAATGTGGGATCTCGAACAATAAACCTGTCCAAAAGAAGCCGTACAAAATAAAAGACGATTTTTTTTTATTTTATGACTACTTGATATAAAACTAACAAATCCAATGTCACCAAGCACCTCGCCCGGTATTTAAAAAAAAACTGAATATTTTGACGCATAAGTATTAAAAAATTACATGTGCGGAATAATCAGAATAAGAAAATATACCGATGGTTCCATTTAAAATTTAAAAGTATAAGTCATTTCCGGTCAAACCGGAAGTAATACAAAACGACTACATTGGTCAAACAATGCATATTTATGTCAAATACTGACCTATCGAATTTTTTTTTTCCTTTAAAAAAACGAATGATATTTTATCCATAAAACATGTTAAAGTAATTAAAAAAATTAAATTCAGTTAAAATTATTTGCGGCCATATTTTGATAGGCCCTCTCGCGGATCCGTGAAAATACCTATAGAAGAGATCCCCTACAGCTCGACGGTGGGCAAGAAGAGCAAGCCTTTCTGTGAGCGTTGGATCATTAATAAGACGAATGGCTCTTCTTTGAATGGTGTCCAGAATGCTTAGTGTTGAAGGGGACGCCATTCCCCAGACATGAGAACAATATTCTAAAGAGGGTCTGATTTGGAATACATACAGAGTGTACAGATTGGAAGAAGACATTAATATATGTTACATTTTCCCTTATGTTGTTTGACTTTTATTTTATTTTGTGTAATAATGTGATAGTTTTTTAAAGCTCTCTACATGTTTTGTTGGCTCAAATTGCTACTGCTCCAGCTTGACGAATAGCACTGATGATGGTTTTACCGAAAGCGCTCTGGTAGGATTTCTAAATAAAAAATTTGCACGAAATACAAAGTCTCTTTATTCCCTGAATTTTTACGTGCACACAGCCACAACCTAGTTTCCAAAAAAAACTTTAGTTGATTAAAAAGTGAATCTGTTTTTTAAGTGCTCACTTAGACAACAGAAATGTTTAAGACATTTTCTGTTTCAACGTCTGTTTCTCAAGTGCTTTTTAGAAACCTATAATAACAAAAACATTTTATTTCTTTAACAAGATCACGCCGTGGTGTAAGTGATCGTTAATAAAGTAATAATGGTATTGTGCAACACTCTCGATAGGTATCAATTATTTTCATTAACTAGAGATTTATGTTGAGAAAACTTATGCAACTTAACCTAAAAATATATTGCACAAATAATCTTTAAGTACGGTGGATAGATAAGCAACAAAAAATAGATCTAGTACTTTTCTCGCTATTAAATGCTTTGCCAGTTATTAAGGCTGCACCAATTAAATTAATTTTTAAAAGGAAATTTAATTAGGCATCCTCTTTCAGTTGTTGAGATCCCAATAGAAGTATTTTTATATTCGATGTTTTAGAAGGATTATTTTCGTCATTTAAGCATAAAAGCACTAGGCCAGGAAACGGCCATTTTTCCCTAGCAATTTTTAAAATGCATAGAATGACTTAAAAATTTTTATAGTAGCTAGGAATAGTCAAGGATCAAAATATTTTTTCGAAGGGTTTTCCCTTTGGGGGGGGTTGCAAACCCCTCGGGGGTGAAAATTTTTTTTTATATTTTGCCAAGAAATCATAGAAAAATGATTTTTAAGCAAAAGTTTTCCATGCATTTTGTTTTTTAAAATGCATACTTTTCGGGTTATTCGGATTAAATGGGTTTTTCGTCGATAAAATTAACGTTTTTAATCGGGTTTTTGCTAACCGGTAAGTATGTATTTTATCAAAAAATTTTAAAAACAAAATTTGAACTTTTAAAAAATAAATA
>JAHBCN010014629.1:0-22157 GCA_019359885.1 Listronotus oregonensis
TTTTTTGAAGTTCCAGTAGCTTCTTTGTGTACTTAGGTGAATGCGAAATAAATCTTTTCGCCTGCCTTTGTCCTGGGATGTTGTTCCAGTAAGTCTCTTTGACTTTTTTCCCATGTCCTGAGTTCTCGTAGAGGTGGCCTCTAGTGGTGCCACAGAAAGGCTCAGGTCCCTAGAATGGTCTCTGTGCTCCTTCCTTGGCGAGTTGATCGGCAATTTCATTGCCCTCCACTCCTTCATGTCCTGTACCCACTCCAGAGTAACTCTGTTGTGTTTGGCCAGTTGGTTTAGTGATTGTCGGCATTCCCAGGCTAGCTTTGAGTTAAAGAGCATGAAGTCAATGCCTTCAAAGCAGCCTGGCTGTCCGATAAAAATATATGGTTGCGCCTCGTAGGCCTTTTTGGCAATTCAGAAGCGCAAATATCAATTGCATGGATTTCAGCTTGGAAGATGGAGGGGGAGCCTTGCCGAGAGATTTGATAGTCTGCATCTAGGTCAAAAGACACCAGCTCCAACCCTTGTTCCATCTTAGATCCATCAGTGTACCAGACAAGTGAGCCTTTTTCATGCTTTGGTTCCTTCACCTCATAGTTTGGCGGTCTTGAATAACCACTTCAAAAGAGCGCTGGAAGTCCCCACTATAGGCATTATGTCCGTGGGTTTGGTCAGAGCTTCAATCTTGATTTTTCCAAAATTTTAAGGTGACCAGTCAGGTCTCCTGACTTTATACTTTGTGTCTGGATTACTCTGGAGGCATTCAGTATCGCCTCCTCTTTATGTGCAGGTGCAGGGGAAGGAGGTTCAACATTGTCTCCAGAGCTGCCGTTGCAGATTTCAGCTCCAGTAACTCCCAGACAGGCAAGTCTCTGCGTTTCAGAAACTTTCCTGTGTAGTTTTCCTCTGTTTTTGGCCACCAGACCAGTGAGGCATAAGTAACTATAGGTATTACAACTGTAATGTATGACCAGTAGATCATTTTGGGTTTAGACCCCATGTTTTACCACATAGTCTGCGGCTGTCCATAGTGCCGTTGATGCTTTTGGATAGTCCTTTTTTTTGCGAGTTCCAATTGAGTTTCTGGTCAAGGACAATTCCCAGATATTTTACTTCTTTAGAAAGTTTGATCGTAATGCGTTTAACATAGGAGCTATAAACCTTGTTTTCCTCCTTTTTGTAAACGGTATTATAATTGTTTATTTGGATTGACATTTAGCCCTTCCATTGAGCACCAGTTCTCAACCAAGTTTAGGGCCGCTTGCATGCGAGCAGATAATATGCCATCATGCCTGCCCCTGATGGTGATTACGAGGTCGTCTGCGTAGCCTTGTACATCAAGCCTCTTGCTGACAGCCCGCCAGAAGCCGATCAACACTAGGGACCAGAGCAGGGGCGATAGTACTCCACCCTGTGGACACCCCTTTACCGCTCTGACCATTGCAGTCGCGTCCCCCATAGCAGAGCTGATTTTGCGGCTTCTTAGCATGGCTTTGATCCATTTAATCGTTGAGGGTTCAATGTCCCTTGATTCTGCTGCTCTTTGTATGGATTCGAATGAGGTGTTATCAAACGCACCCTCTATCGTCGGCGTATAACGAGGAAGAATCTAAAGAAGCCGTCTATTATAGTGAAGTGAAAGAACTTAAAGAATCTGCTAGTAACCCGAAACAAGATAGTCAACCTAAAGAATTTGCCCATTATAGAAACGTTAACGACTTGTTGGAGCGCTTCAGAATGTTACGTGGAGCAAATGGCGACGGGAGCAACACACCAGAAATAATGAGAATATATAAGAAACTTGAAAAATTAAGTGTAATATAGTTTTGTAATAAATATAATAATAATAAATGGGAATAAAAATTTTATGTGTTTTTAATCACTAGTAAACAGGTCTTGAACACCCTGTATACTAGTATTGTAAAAGTATATTGGCTCACCCTGTATTAGGCGTAATAAATAGAATGCTGTCCCCTTATTTAATCAGTCTTGTTCCGACCTTTGAGCAGAATGGTTCGTCCACTCATTATTCTCCTCCTCCTGACTTCAGTTATAGCCGCTGACTTGCAAGAGGCTACCGAATTTCTTACACAGTACGGATATTTAAATCAGACTGTTGATAATAACACTGTTATTGACATAAGTGGACCATTAATGAGTTTTCAAGAAGATTATCAACTGCCTAACGATGGGACGTTGAATCCTGAGACTCTAGCATTAATGAGACAGCCCTGCTGTGGCGTACGTGATCATGGCGCTTTCACGGTTGATCCGTCTGGTAGAACTAAATGGCATAAAAAGACTATTACTTGGACAATATTTCCGCCGCAACAGTTCATGTCTCAATATACGCAGATAGCCCGAAAAGCCTTTCAAGCGTGGGAAAAATATGCAGATATTCGCTTCGGGTTTACAATGTACAGGGTGTCCCATTTTGGTCGCTAATATAGGCTAAATCGGAATCTGTAAGAGTTATCGAAAATCTGATCAAGCACTCACGAGCTCTTTTTGAGGAAAATAATAATGGGAAACAGATCACGGCTATCGCGATTTGTTTGAGAGCCTAGCAGGGTAATTCTCGGATTTCGGCCATTTTAAAATAAGTCCGTATTTTCTTTATTATAGAAGATATTAAAAAACTAAAAGCAGGTTCTACAAGGCACTTTTTTATGAACAATTCAGTGGCGTACTGAGTTTTTTCTATTGTTTATAGTTTTTTGAGAAAAGGTAATAAACTAGGTTTTTAAATGGGACACCTTTATAATTATTAAATTAAAAATCTACGTTGAATTCTAAGCATTTTTCATATGAAACACTTTTGTTCCTAGTCCTAACCGTTTTCGAGATTTTGAATTTTTAAATATATTTAAAAAAAAAATAATGACTGGAGAGCCTGAACGGTTTATTTATGAGCTTGCTCAGCTTGTTAACAGAAATGCTTTAAGAATTGTCAGTTTCAAAAAATATCAAATATTTATTAATACAAATGGTTTTCATAAGCATTCACATCCGAAAAGATAAACTATATGATAGGATTCCTAGTAGGCCATGACCACATACATGGCTCCTAGTTGTCATCTTATGCATACACGTATTTTTTCGTTAGCTGTCAGTTTAAATTTATTTTGCCTTTAAAACGTTAATATGGATAAATATGCAAGTTTTGAGAAGTATAATATGATTGAATGCTATATTGAATCTAATAAGCACAGCCAGAGCGCTTGTGATTTATACTATGAGCGGTATCCAGAACGTCAACAGCCATTTCCCGACAATTTCAAGAGACTTGTAGACAATTTGATAAACTTCGGATCATTTAAAAAACCGGGGCAAAAGTTACAGAAAGGAAAATAACGAAGTAACTAGCATAACGTATTGGCTTTGGGTCGGTGCCGACCCAACTACTTCAACCAGAATCATTGAAACAAATATTGGAGTTCCTCGCTCAAATCTTGCCGTATATTAAAAAGCACAGTATAAATGCTTACGTCACGCAAGACTCATCTTCTGATTGAAGGCGATGCGGAAAGAAGAATCCAGTTTTGTGAATGGTATATCCAACAATTAAATGCCGATGAGGTTTTTCCCGGTAAAATCATATGGACTGGCGAATCCCGAGTGACCAGCCATGGTATTTTAACAGGCACAACCAACACCAATGGGCCCAAGAAAACCTCTTCAACAGGTACAAAGGGTAGGGCAAGGACGATTTGGGTTTAATGTTTGGGTGGCTTTGCTAGGAGATAGAGTTCTTGCTTATGAAATATTTCACGAAAATTTAAATTCTCAAATATACTTAAATATTTTGGAAAGAAACATTTTTAATTTTATAGATAATCTTCCTTTAAGAGAAAGCCAAGAACTCTATTTCCAGCAAGATGGGGCGCCAGCCCATAACGCGGCAAGAATTACATACATAGTATAGTTTCTATGGATTCGAAAATTTTACATTAATAATAAAGAATTATCAATAAATACCGGCGTTTCTGTTAAAATGTCTAATAAGTATCACTTGAACCCGCCTGGCAACAACTATTATAAATTAAGGTCTGTAAATAGAAATTTTATTAAACATGTGTAATCTACAAGTCTCAACCTGTCGTGTCAACACGGTTGGCAACAGGAAACAGCTATTAATAAATATAGTAATCTACAAGTCTAAACCATTCATTTGAACCCAAACAAGGCTGACGACCGAAAATTGCGACCGGAAATGGCTATTATAGATTTAATACCTACAAAAACACTTAATTCGTAGTCTACAAGTCAAGACCCTTCATTTAAACCCAAACAAGACTAGTTACTAACGACCGGAAGTTGCGACCGGAAATGACTATTTTATTGCAGATTCGATATTTAGAGACTACAAGGATTTTATGTGAATAAGTTTGAAATATTTGAAAAAAATTCAAAATAAGAAAGTTAAAAATACTTAAAGACACTTATGGCTATTATTATTTATAAATCAATAACACTAAGAACTTTTTAAAATATAATAACACATTTACAACGTCTTCAAAAGCTAATTTTTAAATCCTCTGTATATTGCTAAGCTTTATTAAGGGCCTGTATATACTACAGCCTGCTAATTGTGCTAATATTTTAAAACCCTCTGTATATTCCTAACACTTATTAAGACCCCTTATAATACTGCAGTAAATAATCTAATATTTAAACCCTCTGTATATTACTAAGCTTTATTAAGACCCCGTATAACACTGCAGTAAATAAGCTAATATTTTAAAACTCTCTGTATATTACCTATTAAGACCCTGTATATATTGTAGTCTGCTAAAATATATCCTCTGAATGTAAACCGGTATAAAATAATATTACTATTTTAATATCTTTTGTTTTAAAAACCTAATGCAGTTTAAATGGTTTTTATAAGTTTTTTACTAAGAACCGACCCTATAAGACAAGTCGCTGTATTGCTGCAACCCTCAGCGTATCTATATATATATATATATATATATATATATATATATATATATATATATATATATATATATATATATATATATATATATATATATATATATATATATATATATATATATATATATATATATATATATATATATATATGAAATATTCTGTACGGATATGCAGGTTCTTTAAATAGCCGTTATCAGGCAACACTTGATTGCTATTATATACCTAGCTCTTTGAGATGGCAGCCATTTGTAGAGCGGACTACTGATCATCAGCTGATACTCTTTCCCCAAACGTGTGGGCACCGACGCAACGGTGTCGACCGCCCGTCTCCCAAGAGACTACAATCAACCGTTAAACAGAATCTGAGACATGATCGGTGTTTATAAAAGAACATGAGATGATCCTATGACAGCATAAGACGAGTTCTCCGCTTCAACAGCCACCTTTTTAGAGTGGTCTGACGACTGAAACTCCTCCGCCTATTAGTCTCAATGAGAACGCAAAATAGGGTCTCTAAATTTATTTATAATACCAGTCATTCATAATCAATACATAGAAGGGAAAATGCAGTCATTATTCCTGTACTATGCACCAATAATGATGACTCATCATTTTACTCAGTTTTGCAACACCACCGACTTGCTTTCACCGCTGTTAGCCGTCGTCAGAGATTTTGAATAAAACATATATTCGACTTACGACGCCCCTGACTGAAATTTCGAATAAATGTTATTACCATTGAAAGTGTTATCAGTGAGCACAGGATGTATTACCGCACACTTGTCGAAATATCAGAATTAAACGTTTCAAAAGTTCGCTATCTCGGTAGTTAGGAGAAACAAGCTTGTTAATTTTTAACACTATTCGATATATATATAATTATGCCTTTAAGAATATTAAGAAGTCACTGATGGTTATAACAAGAACAAAGAGTAAACCCTCTGTATATTCCTAACACTTATTAAGACCCTTTATAATACTACAGTAAATAATCTAATATTTAAAACCCTCTGTATATTACTAAGATTTATTAAGACTCCGTATATACTGCAGTAAATATTCTAATATTTAAACCCTCTGTATATACTAAGACTTATTAAGACCCCGTATAATACTGCAGTAAATAAGCTAATTATTTAAACCCTCTGTATATTACTAAGATTTATTTTAATTAGGACTCTGTATTATATTTGTCTAAAAAGCCCCGAAGCAGCTGTTAATTAACTTGAAATTAACCCTAAACCTAAAAAACATTTTGTATTTGCTTTAAAAAATATCCTATATATCGAGACGGAAATTGGCAAAAAATGAGTGAATTAAAAAGCACCGTATTTATAAAAGGGGAACAATAAAAGCCATAAGTATAATAACCACTAATAATCCATTTTAAAGCGTAAAAATAGCATACAGTATTTTTAATATTTAAAATAATGTGTGTACTTACAAGTTTTAATGTAATAAATCAGCAAAAGGATCAAAATTCACAAAAATTTGTAACAAAAATATTCACTGCACTACTACTACAGAAGCGTCAGTTGGTGAATAATTAACAGTTGTTTTTGCAGGCAATGTTTCACTCTTATCAATAGGCGTGCGGTTTTGTATTTCCATGTGCTGATATAGTTATCCATAAGCGGACTAAATTTTTATTAAGTGTTATTTTTAATGATATTAATATTCCGTATAAAGCCTTTTTGGCAGTTTAGAATTGTAACGCCTCTGTGCATATGGCTCTGCGCCTGCGCTTAAGCCTCGGGTTTAAGCGCTTGGTAGGAAAATGAACTCCTACGCCGCCCGTGCAAAATAGTACCATGTAATATTGTGTAATTATCGAGTATGATATCATCGAGGCTTCTGGCAACTGTGTTGGTTAGTTGAAGTAAATTATAATTTATTTATATTAGATACGCTTTAGATATGCAAATGAGGCTTATCAGCAACTCGAGCAAATAAATTTATTAAATCTTCTTAATAATAATCTGTATACCATCATACATATATATTATATTATATTTATATTATATATATATAATATATATATATATATATATATATATATATATATATATATATATATATATATATATATATATATATATATATATATATATATATATATATATATATATATATATATATATATATATATATATATATATATATATATATATATATATATATATATATATATATATATATATATATATATATATATATATATATATATATATATATATATATATATATATATATATATATATATATATATATATATATAATAATATATAATTATAGGCTCATTCGACCCTAGCTTGGCCAAGAAGGTTAAGCCCCCGGCGTGAAACACAGGCTGCAATTATATTTCAATATATATACTTAATGTCCTAATGTACTGAAATCAAAAATTTATTTTCAAACGACCGGCACGCGGGCTCCACTCTTAAGCCCTGTGCTTTAAGCCTTAGGAGTAGAAAAACGTTGTAAGTACCTCATGGCCTGGTATTTTATTCTTAAGCCCTAATTTCGCTTTTAAACAAAATTGTATACAATATATGTCTAGAAATTGATCTATTTAATTTTTAAGTCTGACACACACACACACACACACACACACACACACACACACACATACACACACTGCTGGCGCTCGGCAAATATTTTCAAAATTAGGGTTGATACCCTTACAAATTATAATTAAATATGTTTCCTAAGCCCTAATCTTGATTTAAAACAAAAATCGTAAATATCGTATGTACTGAAACCGAAATATTTATTTTTAAATCTGATCTATAGAACGGAGAAAATATATTCCTTAGTATATCGAAATAGCTACGATTATTTTCTCTAAGTTTGAAGTTAATTTTCTCAATATCTGTCAATAGAAATTTATAATTTTTAGCTCGGAAGCAAATTTAAGGTTTTGAACACACTAAAATAGGTTTTAGATGGATATTAACTTAGGTTCCAAAATTTTTGCCGAGCGCCAAAATGTGTATTTTAGAATTTTTACTTTAAAACCTAATATTTGTGAATTGTTTTCCAGTTTGAAGTTCATTTTCCGATTTCTGTCAATAGAAAATTTATAATTTTTAGATCAGAAGCAAATTTAAGGTTTTAGGAACACACTAAAATAGTTTTAGATGGGTATTAACTTCAGATTCAAAATATTTGCCGAGCGCCAAAATGTGTATTTCAGAATTTTTACCTTAAAACCTAATGTTTGTGAATTGTTTTCCCAGATTTGAAGTTCATTTTCCGATTTCTGTCAATAGAAAATTTATAATTTTTAGATCGGAAGCAAATTTAAGGTTTTAGAAACACGCTAAAATAGTTTTTAGATGGGTATTAACTTCAGATTCGAAAATATTTACCGAGCGCCAAAATGTGTATTTCAGAATTTTTACTTTAAAACATAATATGTGTGAATTGTTTTCCAGGTTTGAAGTTCATTTTCCCTATTTCTGTCAATAGAAAATTTATAATTTTTAGTTCTAAAGCAACTTTGTGCCATTTTTTACATTATAGGTAAATCCCTAAAATAATAATTACCAACTTTCTATGAGTTACTGTTTTTAAGTTCAAATATTTTTTAATTTTTAACAGCTTACATAGATTTTATAATTATTTAATACTACTTCAAATATTTTTTTCTAATAACTTTAAATTATAGTTCCAAAGGGCAGTATTTTAGATTTTCAAAATCAAACTGGTTTTTATTTTACGGAGTTTTAAATGCATTTTTATAATTAAAAGTTGATGCATGCATGCAATATGTCTACAATTAAAATATGTTACTTACATGTCTTATTGGTATTTCACTAAAATGTCAAAAGTACACAGTACACACTATTGTCACTATTATAGTTGAAGCAGAAATGTGTTATTCAAATTTAATTTTGCATGGCGTCTATTTTAACTTCTTTATCGGTGATTGCGGTTTTAGTGCTACATTATTCTGAGTAATCCTTTATGTTTTTCTTTAGGTTTGGATAAATCACTATACCAAGTGTCCCCAATAAATATATTTTGTTTTAATTATTTAAAACTGTAGTAGAGTGTTTATAAAAGGTGTTGTGGCAAAATTTTTAGGAACACCATGTATATTTTTAGTCAATTTTATCATTTTAGATTTACCATGTATATTTTGAGACAAGTTTATCATTTTTTGAATCCACCATGTATATTTACTTGGTTAAAATCAATTACGTATATCTGTATATTTTAGAGTCGATATTTTGATCTTGGGTATTTATCTAATATTACATTGCCTTGCTGACTGTGTGATACCGATTTTTATCAATTTGATTTTTTGATACAAATAAGTGTTTTTTAATAACCTAATAAATTAATGTTTAGCAAGTAGATTACCTATACATAACAAGTTTCTACCTAAATGAGCCGGCTAAGCGCAAGCAATGAACTACTATCACTCTATATTTTAACATTTTTATGACATATTTTTGTTACAAATAGGCCTTATTACACCCTGTTTAAGGAACCAACCTGTTTGGCGAACCGACCTGTTCAAGGAACCTTTATAAAAGCTCCAACTGAACAACTGGAACCACTCGCACCACTCAAACCCGAACAACTGGAACCACTCGAACCACTCAAACCCGAATCGCCAGGATCAGGTTGTTCAGGATCACCAAGGTTGATTAGTTTTCTATAACCATGAATCTTAACAAGTTAGACAAGGATGTTAAGCAAAAAGATGCAAACAGCCCTCATACCAGGTCTAGGAATGGCAATTTTTGTCACATTTTTTAATAATATTTGTTTTTTTTTTAAATCACACAGCGAATTTTTAAAGTTTTTGTACTGACTAATTTTTTGTTACAAATAGGCCTTGATACGTCCTGTTAAGCCACCTGTTGATCAAACCGTATACTAACTACTCTGTTAAGCCTCTATAATAACTGTACTTGCTGACAAATGGACCTAAGACCAACATCTAAGACTTGGTAAGTGACCTATTTTTTATATTACTCCTTTGGTGCTCGTAGACTATGGTTCTAGACTGATTAATTCCCCACACTATGGGCAGTATTTTCTAGACCGTTACAGGCCTTCGACCGTCCTTATTAAGGATTTTAGAGCTGAGGAGCGAAGTGGTAATCCCTGCTTGCAAACCAGGTAGCTTTTAGCTGAGAACCGGCTTTATGCAGTTTGAAAGTGCCTATTTGGTTATATGAATTCTACACCCTAAAGCGCTAAAACCTGTTTAGTATCGCATTTTATTTTGGCATTTAAATTTTATTGTCTGGTGCTTTTTTTAACCTAATCTCTAATATTTTTATTGCTTTAATTATTTCACCTTCGCCATTTTGTCGATATTTTTAATAATAATAAAGCACATGCATGCTAGTAAAATTTGAGGTTATGTTATGACTTTACCCAAGTAAACAACGTTTCGATTTTACCCATCATCTTCATCAACGGGGTTCCGGTGTTAACCGACAACTTCCGAACGTTATGTCTTACAATTTTCGTGCAATATAAGACCTTAGCCCAAGTAAACAACGTTTCGATTTTAACCGCCATTGTCATCATCAGGGCGTGACAGATGACATTTGATAACCGCCATTATTTTAGCGCATGCGTAAGACTTTAAGATAGATCTCATCCACGTAAGCAGGTTCTAAGTCACGTGGTTCGCGAAATATGACGGGTGACAGATGACATTTGACAACTGACAGGCGCCATTTTTTTAACGCTTGCGTAAGATCCTAAGACATGTCTAGCCCACGTAAGCAAACTTTCCTAAGTCACGTGGTTTTTGACGTATGATAGTTAACCGGTGGCATTTGACAGGTGACCACGCCCTATATAACACGTCGCACAAGATTCCTAAATATGTAATTACGTCAGACATATAACAAGTGGCAGCCGCCATTTTTTTTCTATATAATAACCGTTAATATAGGACGACTCGATTCCTGTTGGTCCTTTTGTATTATTTTTATTATGTTTACAACTATTTAACATTTATTTTTAATATACCTTCGTGGCCGAATGGGTTAGGCGCTGGAACGAGATGCTACCTCACGGGCCTTATACCTGGTTCGAATCCTGCTAGGTTTTTTTATTTATTTTCAAAATAGTGATGACGTCACAAGTGGATTTGACAGGTGACATAAATATAGTTAGGTTAAGATTCCTAATTACATAGATGGTGTAGTGCCCCGCGCCTAAGCCCCAGGCCTGGTGCTTAAGCGTGGGGGCCCTTATGTGACGTAATACCTTAAAATATAGTTAGCCTAAGATTCCTAAATATTTGACATTTGACAGTTGACAGTTGACAGGTGACAGGTGACATTTGACAGGTGACAGATGACACGCATGCGCAATACCTTAAATATGGCTAGCCCAAGATTTCTAAGTAGATGACAAAGCCCCGCCTAGCAACCGAGCATGCGCAGTATGTGTGACCTTGAAACTGCCAGAAGTAAGGGTATACCTACTTTTTTAACACCTTATAAAGGCTCGTTCGACTACCATTAAACATTTCTCTCTCAAGAAGACGACTGTGTAATGTCGTTAACGTCACCTGTAATTCTACAATCATAAAACAAACATCAAAAAATTTATAACAGCAAGGCGGTTAGACATTTTAGAAAATTATGGAATGTGAATATTAGCAAGCATAATTCTTCGCCATTTCATTTTTAAAGAAATTTATCTCTATTTTTACCCATTTACTTTGGAAATGGGCCTAAAGGTATTTGAAGCCATGAGAAATTTTAAAATTTATATTAAAGTGAAAAAAAGCTTATTTTTTAGTAGTTTCTTTTTAGAACTTACAACTCAGCTTAGCATTTTAGTTCATATTTCATTTTAAATAGGTATGACAAAACACTTATAAATCCCAGTTAAAAAGAGTATCAAATTATATTATTATCTAAAAACGATATGGCGTTAGTATTTCATAATTTTATTGGGTTTATTTATAATATGATCTGTGCCAGATTATAATATAATCTGTGCAAAATCTTAGTACTCTAACATAATCTTTCCATAACCTACATTTTTAAAAACTATGACACAGCAAGCCGAAAATGACAAAATGAGGGATGAATTTTTTAGCACATCTAAAATAGGGTTTATTCATACTAGCATTTCAACGGTACCACCTACATGTTCAAACTACCATATTAAATATATTAAATACAAACATATACTGATGGTGACAAAATTTTCCAGTTGACATATTTTCCCTCCAAAAGTTAACAAATGTTTAAATTGAGCATACATGTTAAGAATTGTGTACAAGTAACTCAGAATGAAAATAAGAACTTTGGATAATTTTGTCAATTTACTTTGTTAATTCATTTGCAATATCCTAAATTGCAAATGTTCACATGTATCATCCGCTATCCCTTTTATTTCATTATCTTGTGGCCTTCGAGAAACAAAATTACTTCCTGGTAAAAATGCCCGTTATGGTGTGTTTTTTAAATAACACATATCGACTTATCAACGAAAACTGTAGTAACTCAAATTTCTGAAACTAGAGTTACTACGGTTTTCGTTCGTAAGTCGATATGTAGAATACGAAGTAGCAAATATGGTGTGCATAAAATAAGCCAGTTACTATCTATTAAAACATCTTCCATTTCTTACTAAATTAAATTATGATATCACTCACCATTAAAAAAAATAGCTACTAGAAAAAGTTAAATATGAGGAAAACTGGTACTCGAGGCCTAGGTAGAATCCCCTATTCTGAAAAAGAAGTAAATATTATAACAAACATTTTATTTTTAAAAGTCGTGCTCAGCAGCAAAATGTTTTCGAATAACATAGGCATTAAATCTGTTTTCATAAAAATATATCGTTTTAATGTTTGGATGCTAAAACTACTATTGTTTATTTGAAAACTTTTGTCATTATTTGAGCACATATTTTACATTTATTATAATACTCACTTGCAGAATACATGTCATATATTTGATTTCGTATTTCAGCACGCACACATTCTCTGACATCTGTCACAGGTTTTTTGCGTTTTCGAGACACTGATAAAGAATTTTCGGTGGGGCCATTCCTATATTTCCTTACTGAAGGAACTGAAACTCCCAAAGCTTTAGCTGTTTCCTAAAAACAATGTTGATAAAGATCAGAGTTTTTTTAAATCAATATTTCTTTATTTCTAATTCAAAGCTTAAATCCAATTAAATTGCTCTAAATTTTGAAGTAACCAATCACGGCCTTAAAATTATGAATAAGGAATAAATAATTAAGAATAAACAATAAATTGGATAAACCCGGCCTAAACATCCTAATATTTTAGTTTTTCCAAAGTAATTTTTTTGTATTTTTTGAGCATCCTGTAGGCGAGACTAAAACGTAATTAACATTATACCCGGTTTTGCTTTATGCGGAAACTTTTATCAAGTATAAAATTTTCTGAGAAATGAGAAATAAAAAAGTTTTGTTGTAAACTCTGTTGACCACCCTGTATATAAAGGATCAACTAATAAATTATTATAATCAATACGCGATGTTCTTCTACAAAGTATTTGTAAACATTTCTCACCATCTCTTGAGCTACTTTATTCCCATGTATTTGAGAAGAGAGACAGTTCTGCAAAAAATATGGCTACATTGTACGTGTCTTAAAAAAGTTGTTACGGTCAAAAATAAGGAGTTTTAAAATACCTATATTGGCCAAAGTGGTTAATTTTGTTTTAATATCAACCAATCAACCAAAAACCTTGATCGACCTTGGTTTTAACCCTGCTAAAGTAGTTTGGTTAAATATTTAAAATACATATATAATTTATTTATGTTACCAAATCTCTTTCCCTGCTTCTTTTGGATGCACTGGGAATACAGTAATCGTGATCCATAATCATTAATTAATCTAAAAATTTGAAAATAAAAGCAAATAAAATTATAGTTATTTATACCTACACTTACTTACTTTTTAATAAATAAACACTTTACAAAACTAGAAAGTCCAAAAAATTTTATAAAACAAAGTCCAATACACACACTACTTTTACAATACCTCAAAAAACTATCCCTAAAAGCATTAAAAATAATATATTTTAAAATTCAATGTCGACACGTGCGAACGACCCGACACTTAAAAATAATGTATTATAAAAATACGGGCCTGTTTGCCACAACAGCTAAGCTAATAGACGTAACTATTCACCCAGTAAAGGAACGATATATGAAACGGTCAAAGGATTAGAGGAAGATGCGAGTATTTGAGGTTAAATAATGTGAATATCAGATGTGTGCTCGTTTTGTTTTAATTTACGAGGTCGAGTATTTAGGAGTTGGCTAAATCGGCTTGTCATAAGACACGTCAAAACAACAAAACTTTACAGTGAACCAAGTTTACTAGAGGTATTGACTCTCAAAAACAACTAATACAAGTAAGTTATATATGACTGAAAAGGTGAATGCTTACCAATAAGAAGTGATCTAATTCTAAAAAATTTGAAACAAAAAAAAAACAGTAGTTACCCCCCACAAGAAGCTAGTTAAGAAGAATCCTCCCAAATGTGCAGAAAACAAAAATCTACCTGATGACAGCTCAGTTCCCTATGGTTACAGGAAGACAAAGGAAGAAAAGAAGTAGAAATTTTTTGTTCAAATAAATATGTATATATTGTTTATATTTGTGCAAATAAATGTTTATAAATATTTATTTTTCTAGTTACCCCCACCTCTTTTGGATTTATCAATCGATTGAAAATATAATGTTTACCGGGAAGTCATGTTGAACCTGTATCATGATGGAATACAGAGTAACATACATTTTTAATCCAACAATCAGAGCTGTTTTATGTTTATTGTATGTATGTTTTTATACATAATAAAAAATCATTACCAAAATAAGTTAACATAAAAGGAAAGAACAATATTTAAATGATTTAACTCCTACAGGGCAAGCCAGATGTAGAGTGGATTATGATTTTGGAAATATACTTTAACATAGGAGAGGCAAAATGCATACAAGGTGTACTATGTTTTTGCAAAATGTAAAGCCTATAGGGAGAGCCAAAATACATAAATGTTTGAAGTTTAAAGCAATTATTTTTATAGGGGACCAGATGAAACAGGTTTAACTAATGGAACAGGGTAGAACAGATACTGATAGTACCGATACTGATCCAAAGGGGTCAAACAGGTACCAGTTATGGCTGTTAGAGCTGTACGGTTCCGTAGAGCTGTAGCTGTTAGAGCTGTACGGTTCAGTTGTAGCCATTAGGAACATAAAAACATAGTCTGATACATAGTTTAATACATAAAAAAACATGGTTACGTTGATGTTACGTTTACGTTGGTTTTACGTTGGTTTACGTAGGTGTTAGACGTTATATATATTATATATATATATAATATATATATATATATATATATATATATATATATATATATATATATATATATATATATATATATATATATATATATATATATATTATATATATATATATATATATATATATATATATATAAACTATGAACATAGATATTAGTGTCATTATCTACCAACATGCCGAACCGTACGGTTATGTTTGAACTTTTGTCTATGCCATCCAAGGATGTATATGGTTTCAGAAGGAATGGGGATGAATGGTTTATAGGTCGTTCACCTGTCGAAATTAATGATAATGTTCTAGTAATAGAAGACGTAAAATATATTTTCTCAAAAGGATTAATGGAGTTATTAACAAAGCAGGAGCCTAAAGGATATAACAACGAAGATCTGGAACGATATAAGGAAATTTTACTTCTTACCAACGCACACAGATGGAGCTTTAATCCGAATAAACGTATTAATTCAAATCAAAGTTGGAAATATAAAAATATAATTGCAAAGTTATTCCCACCTAAAAGAACCTCCAAGGAAAAAATATTGTTCTCGCCTAATAGAACCCCCAAGGAGACTGCGTCAACATATGTTCTGCGGTCTTCAATTATAAAGATGCAAATGAATTTGCCGAACGTATAGAACCGAAACAAGAACCTCATCATCAACCACCTAAAGAATTTGTCTATTATAACGATGTCAATGAATTGGTCGAACGTCTTGAAAAGTTACACGTTGCAAGGGAAGCTGGAAATAACAACAACCTTAACGAGATAATGACTATCCTTAAGGAGCTCGAAAAAATTAGGCGTAATAGAGTTTTATAAATAGATGATTTTTGTTCTAACTTAATCAGTCTTGTTCAGACCTTTGAGCAGAATGGTTCGTCTACTTATTCTTCTTCTGGCTTCGGCTATAGCAGATGACATGCAAGAGGCTACCGAATTTCTTACAAAGCATGGATATTTAAATCAGACTACCGCTAATAATAATGTCGTTGACATAAGTGAGGTGTTAAAGACTTTCAAGACGAGTATCAACTGCCGAACGATGGAACAGTGAATCCTGAGACTCTAGCCTTAATGAGAAGACCTCGCTGTGTGTACCTGATCATGCCGATTTCACAGTTGATGCATCGGGTAAAACTAAATGGCGCAAAAAGACTATTACCTGGACAATATTTCCACCTCAACAGCTGTTTTCTCAATATACACAGATAGCCCGGAAAGCCTTTTAATCGTGGGAAAAATATGCAGATATTCGTTTCGAATCTGTATTGGATATAAATGTTGCAGATATTGTTATTTCGTGAGGGGGAAAAACATAATATGCACAACAAAAATACCCCCTGTGGATATGAATTCTCAAAAATGGTTTTAGGGCATTCATATTTTCCATACAATGGCAATCATCAGGTTGAAATCCATTTAAATAACCAATTACACTGGAGTTATTCAACAAGGCCCGTGAAGTATGGTGAAGCCAGTTTGTTAGCTGTTTTAGTGCATGAAATAGGCCACGCGCTCGGAATATCTCATTCGTTTGTTATCACTGCAATTATGTACCCGTATCTACAGAACTTTAACGGAAGCTTTGATCAAGACGATATTTTAGACATTCAGTGGCTTTATGGAGCAAAGAAGAAGACTGTAAATCCCACAGTAAAAACAACTGTAAAACCTTCCACCACCACCACAACGGTTAAACCCACAGTAAAAACAACCGAAAAACCAACCACCACAACGGTTAAACCAGCAGTAAAAACAACCACTGAAAAACCTACTGTAAAATCCGCTAAAACACCTGAAGAGCCTGACCTATGTGATTTAAACTTTAAGACACTAAAGACATTTTTAGTTGTATGAAATAAGTTGTATATATTTTATGAAAAATATGTATGGATGCTAAATTTAAAGACCAAAGAAATTAAGAACAAACCGTTTCTAATAACCGATTATTTACCCTTTTTTCCAAAAGATTTTAAAAACGTAACGGCTATTTACGAGAGACCTAATGGTGAAATTGTTTTAATTGCCGACGATATATTGTACTTTCTCAAATATGGCTCCTTTGAGTTGATAAAGAAAGACTATACAACGGCTATTAGTACGGCTGATATCAATGTACAAGGCATTGTTAATACAAATAAGGGGAAAACCTATTTATTTATAGGCGAAAATATAGTTTGGGTCTTAAATGAATGTACATTTAGGCCTCAGGAAACACATATTATATCTGAATTATTTTTAGGAATTCCCTCCAAAATTGATGGCGTATTTAGATATACTAACGGACAAATCTATTTTATACAAAATGGAATGTATTTTGAGTACAATGAATTTACAGAGTCTTTAGAACGTACGGGAAAAATAGATCTTAACTTCTTTGGTATCAGTTGCCCTAATTTAGGTTTATTAGAACAGTTAAAAGTATTGTTAAATGAGCTTGTTAATTATAAGTTTAATAAAAACTTTTAAAACAACCTAGTATTTTTTACACCTATCCTAGATTATCCTGAGATTTTGCAGAACCACTTATGTGATGTTCGATACTTCCCGCTTAGTAAAATTTACCTCACCACAGGAACTATATAACTTTCTTTAATATTTGATAGACTTTAGCATAATGGTTACTTTTTCAAGCTTCTATATAAGTATATGTCTAAAAGGAGAACTTTTCCCTCGTAATAGCTACGATAATTACTCAAACAGCTGAAGACTTATCTTTTAACGTAATAGCAAAGGTTATATGATAAGAATTTTATTGGGAAAAACCCCTATGTTTTATTATGACAACTGTTGTATTACAGGTTATATATGTTCTACAGGTCTACAAAAATACCTTATTAAATGAAAATATTTTAAGTGATAAAAATTTGTTTTAAAAATATACATGTGAATGCAAATATGCAAGAAATTTGTATGGTTAGGAAGTATTATTAGAAAAATATATTTAAAATTGGAACAAGTTATAAGTCGTAGAGTCAAAAGGGCTTTATGCAAATAATAATTTTTAAAGCCTAAAATTACACAGAAAGAGAATTATTCTGTTCGGTTGGTAAATAAGAAAGTTGTTCCTAGTATTACCAAAAGGGCTTTATGAAAACAATAAATTTTCTCAAGTAAATTGTGTAATTTAATACCTATAATCACATAGAAAAAGAATTATTCTATTCGTTTTGGTAAATAAGAAAGCTGCTCCTAGTATTGACAAAAGGGCTTTATGAAAACAATAATTTTCTTAAGTAAAACATGTAATTTAATACCTATAATCACATAGAAAAAGAATTATTCTGTTCGTTTGGTAAATAAGAAAGCTGCTCCTAGTATTGACAAAAGGGCTTTATGAAAACAATAAATTTTCTTAAGTAAAACGTGTATTTTAATACCTTTAATCACATAGAAAAAGAATTATTCTGTTCGTTTGGTAAATAAGAAAGCTGCTTCTTGTATTGACAAAAGGGCTTTATACAAATAATAAATATTCTCAAGTAAAACGTGTAATTTAATACCTATAATCACATAGAAAAATAATTTTTTCGATTGGTCGGTAAATAAACAAGTTATATATGAAGAGGCCAAAAGGGCTTTATGCAAATAATAAATATTCTCAAGTAAAACGTGTAATTTAATACCTATAATCACATAGAAAAAGAATTTTTTCGATTGGTCGGCAGTGGCGGCTCGTGGTGTATAGTAGAAGGGGTTCACATCTAAAATCATGTCACATAATGTTGATGTCCCACCGCAGGTGCCGCCGGCGGCAGAAAATTTTTGCGGTGCCACGCCCAAAAACGTTTATTTTAAGCCTTAAAAAAAAGATGTGTTGGCTGTGTCATAGATTAAATTAAGAAACTTTATTTCTTTAATCGCTCAAAACAACCACAAAAGTAACACAAGATATGGATATCGTTATGAAAATAAAAATAAACAACCGCCATTATCTTAGAATGATATAAAAAAAATAAAAATTCAAAATAAATTTACCAATCCTCTCAAAAACATTCCATAAAATATTGTCTATGCATTTCACTTACTACGTCTAATATTTAAATTAACCACATTGTTTTAACACAAAGTCCATTCGTCTTTCTTTGATTTCTGCAAATTTATTTATAACTAAATTGTTAAAATCGGGAATCTCTTGCACTAATTGTTTTTCTATAGATAGTATAGCTAACGCAGAGAGTCTATCTTCATTCATTGTGCTTCTTAGAAATGTTTTTATGCGTTTTAAAGTTGAAAAATTACGTTCTGCCTCTGCAGTGGACATTGGAATTGTTACTATAATTTGAAGTAGATCATAAGTTGCCGAAAAAACATTTTCAAGATTATTTTCAATAATAAATTTTAAGCAATGCACTGCACCAGATAGATTTCTGAAATCGTCGGGCCGTTGATAAATTATTTCCAGTTCAGTTTGAAGTCTGGTTTTGTCTAACATTGGGTAGCATTGAACAATGTCACTGAGATAGTTTTTAGGAAAATGGCGTTCATATAGGGGAAACTTATCTGGCAAAAATAAAAGAGACCCGCGAAGATGGTTAGTGAAGGAAAATCTGTCTTTAATTTGAATTATTATGGTATCACATACTTCCTTGGCTGCTACCACTTTTGCAATGTAAGGATCTTCCTTGTTTCTTTTATCTCTATTTCTAATACGGAATATGTCGTCAATTGAAGCTGGAATGGTTTCAGCATTTTGTCTTTCCTTTTGAATACATTCCTCAAAAATTCTTATGGCATTGGCTACTTGTGTAGGATCAATTGTTGATTTTTGCAATTGGTCATAAAGAATGTCCGAATGAGGCATAATTCTATGGAAAAACGTGAGCCAAAAAACAAATTTCGAGTCCCATAACATTCTCTCGATTGCTGACGCTTGATTAATTGCTGTAGATTGTCTACAAGTATTTTGAATTTTTTCCATGCACTCTATCAATGCTTCCCGGTTTTCATAAATCACATTTACAGCTCTGCTTTTAAAAAGCCATCTGGTATTAGACGTTCTTGGAATATTACGTCCCACAATTTCATTTAATATGGCGACCCGTTGTGGTGAATTGGAAAAAATTGGTAACATCCGTCACATTGGAAAAAAAATTCGTACTTCCGTATTTTGGCTTGTAGCTTGAGCTAAAATCAAATTCAATTGATGTGCGTAGCAGTGCACGTAAAACGCATTTTTAAAGTCATTTTGAATTATTTTATTGACGCCTCCATGGCGTCCACTCATAACATTTGCACCATCATAACTCTGTGATATAAGTTTTTCTGGAGTGTCAATAACACATTCTAATTCGTTTTTTATGCTACTAGCCAAGCTTGCAGCGTCGTGATCTGCTGGTATTAAGAAAGTCCAAAATCTTTCCACTGGGGTACCGTCTTTCAGTACATATCTAAAAACTATCGTCATTTGAAATTTTGAAGACACGTCCGTTGTCTCGTCCGCAATAACTGACAAAAATCTAGCGTTAGCTATTTGTTTTTTGATATATTCTCGACACACTAGCAACATGCAATCCAGTAATTCATTTTGTATTGTTTTAGAGGTTCCTTTGAAAACTGAGGCTGTTGCGAAGTGCTCTTTTAAAGCCACATCTAACTCGGCACTAAAATTGACCAGTCCTTTAAAAATTCCAGGATTTTCAGACTCTTGTTTTTCATCGTGGCCTCGCAAAGCCAACTCAAAAATTCCACAAAACTTGATACAGTTAATGATTTTTGAGAGTACATATCGGTTTTTTAAAACTAGATCGTTTTGTTTTTCTATTTGTCTCCGATATCCACTATCGAGCTGTTGCCTTATGTCAGTTTTTCCTAGAATTTTCAACTCAAGTTGTGAATTTATATGCACATGAGAACGTTCATGTTTTTTAGCTTTTTGAGCCAAATGCGCTAAATCAACGATTCCAATTTTCACCCAGCAGCTTTCAGCTTTTTCCAGAGCAAACAGTAGACATGGGAAACAGAATAAACTATTTTTCACGTCACTACCACATAGCCAATCATATTTTTCATACATCTCTATTTTAAATAGCCTTTTGAAGTCTCTTTTTATTCCTTTGGTCACTTGAAATAAATTTATAACTGGCTTAGGCCGCCCAATATTCTTCACAATAATTTTTTCTTCCAAAGAAAGTCTATGAAAAAATTCTTGTAAATATTCCACAGTATATTTTGTACTATCAGAGGTACAAGAACGCGAGGATTCGGCTTCTGCTTCCATATTCACTTTTCAAAAAACAAATAAAAATTAAGAAAATGGCTCACAATATTATATCAATTATTATTATTTATTAACTACCGAGTTAAAAGTAACAAAACACCGAGAAAAATACAAACAACCTGTTATCCATACACTATACACTGAACTTTGAATTACTCAAAGAAGTTCAATCCCCTTTCCTCACCTCACCAATCCGTCTATGCTAAACTTGTCACTAATCATAACAAAATCTAAAAATAAAATTCCTTTTGGCACAAAAAATGTGTGCCACATTGAATAGAAAAAGACCGAGTTTTTAATCCCATTAGTGGGAGTGAGAGAGGGCTAAAATTTCAAAGCGGATTCGACGGCACATTCAAGTAGAAAACGATGACCGATGGCTGCGACAGGCCCGATGCTCCTGAAAGCATTAGGGATATAACATATTGCACGTTTGCGGAGCGACGGTAATTAAATAGGGAGCTTATAAATAAGTTAATTCGGAAATTTAAGTTTGGTAAAATATATTATTACGGCGACGGTAATTAAATAGAAAGCTTATAAATAGGTTAATTCGGAAATTTAAATTTGGTAAAATATATTAATATATCAGTTATGATTGTATTTTATTTTTGATTTTCACGAGGGGGGCACGTGCTCATGTGCTCTTATATGCCAGCCGCCACTG
>JAHBCN010014630.1:0-22242 GCA_019359885.1 Listronotus oregonensis
ACAGGACCATTTCTGCCTATATTTTGTTAAAAATTATTCAAAAAACATTTCTTCCAACGTGGGTGGTACCATCGTGTTGATACCACATTCTTTCTGTAGGTTGGGACCCAAGTATTTTAACTTTTTTAAAAGTTCCAAGTAAAAATTACATTAAATGGGGTGAACTTGGGGCTCTTCCGTTAAAAATGCCACCCAGGTGTTGATAAAATCTTTGCTGAAAATTGCGAACTCTTTTGCGTGGGATTTTCTAGTGCCAAAAGTTTTTGGGGGAAAATTTTTTTTGGGAAAAATTATTGTCCGCCAAAGGTCTCGATCCGGTTTAATTGTTTTTTAAAACCACGCAAAACAGACGTTGTTCTTATTTCAAATTTTTTTCCGATGGGGATGGAGAACTTCCTGATTTAAAGTTCCCAAGAAATTTAAAGTAAGGGGATCTTTTTTGAAACGGACTTTTCTGGTTGATAAAGAACCGAATAAAACAGCTTCCTCTTTTGTATTTTTGACTTCTATTACCCCCTTTTTTTTTTTTGGGGACTTACCAATTCCACATTCAAAGTCTTTAAAGGGATGAAAAACGCTCAGGGTTCCTTCTTTTGGAAACCTCGTGATATAGCCCTGCTAGACCTTTCCCCCAAAACCGAGAATAAATTTCAATTTTTTCGTTGGTAAATTCCATCTTCTCGTAGTTTTCAATAACAGATTCAAATGAAATTTTGAAACTGTCAAATTTAATTTAAATTCGGTATTAATCCACTATTTTAAAAGGGCCTTTATTTTATTTTTAATTATTTCGTGGAAAAATTTGAATAAAATATCTGGAAACGAAGGCGAATTTCAAAAAAAATATTCTTTTTTCGATTCAAAATTTAAAAAAAATGTGGGTCCCTTTTTTGCCTCAAATTTGAATCACCGTATAGTGTAAAAATTAATTTTGGGGTTTTTTTTTAAAAATTTTGATGATTCCACAATATTTGTATAAGGGGGGAGGGGGAAAAAAATAAAAAATCTTTTATTTTTACCGCGCTTTCTTTCGACATAAATTTTCCGGAATTTTTTTTAAATATTTAAAAAAAAGAAATATTTTTAATTTATCCACAAAAAAAAAAGGGGCTGGTAATCAGTTTTGACGTTTTTTTTTATTGTTTAAACTCGTGGGTTTTCTTTAAAAAAGTTGCGATTTGAAAGGAAACTCTAGTTAACTGAAATTAAGGATATGATAGAATGTAAAACAAATAAATAAAAAAAAAAATAAAAAAATTTAATTATATTTCAAATTTTATTGTCAAAATTTATAGCTGTCAGTGCCGGAATTTCCAATTATTAATTTAATCTACATGCTCTTTGGGGTGAAAAAAAGAAAATTTCCGGTTGCCATAGTAACAATGTCGAATAAACATCTGATTGGTTGAAAATGACGGATAAAAATTTTCAACAATTCCCCCCCTTATTTTAAAGAAGTCTTTAATTTTTCAAATATATGAATGTTTAAAATTTTTATAAATTAAAAAAAAAACAGTGAGAACTTGAGCGGATATGGGCAAAACAACGATATTAAAAAGCTGTTCAAAATTATTTATTGTAGATTTTTAAATTGTTAAAATTAAGTGAGCAGCATAGGTATTTTTGTTCATGAAATGTAGAGTAATAATTAATTACTTTTATAATATGTTTAATAAAAATCTAAAATAATGAAATATGACTTTTATTTTAGTTTCGGCAGAGTTATAAATAAAATAATTTAAACTGTAGGAAGTTAATTGTTTTGGATCATTTTTAAAGGGAATGATCTTGCCCAAAACAACACTGACGTTTTTTGGGGTTTTAAAGATATTTGAATGAAAAGGTCAGATAGTTCCCCCAAAATAAATATTGTGATTTATATCCTCAAAGTCTTTAATTTAAAAAAAACCCTGCCGGGGAAATTTCAAACAAAGGTAAAGCACAAAGGGGTTTGGGGGTAAAAAATTTTTAATTTTATTTTACTATGGGTATGGGAGGGCTATTAAAAAAAAGGGGTTTGACATCTCAGAATGGGGGGTAACAAAAAACTGGGGATGGTGGAAAAAGGGGCGCTTATGTTGGGGCCCTGTCGGGTAATCAAAAGTTCTACATTTTCACGTGGCAGGTCGTTTTCCCCAAATCGAATTTTATGGGGTTATTTTTTGAAAATATTTGTTACAAAGTTGATATTTTATTGGTTTTTTTCTGTTTTACTATATTGTTTTTGGTTAGGTTTGTGGTGTTTTAATTGGGGCCCTTAGGGCAATCCAAAAAAATTTTGTTTCCCTAAGGTTCTGTTATTTTGCCGGGGAAATTTAAAAAACGATTTTTTTTGTCTTTAGAAAAAAAATTCGCGGATTAGGGGGTCCTATCAAAAAAAGGAAAAAAGGAATTAATAAAAAAAAGGGAAAGGGGGAAAAAATGATTAAACCTAATGCTGCTATTACAAACAAATATTTTTTTTTTTTTTGCAGTTTCCCCTTTTTTTTGCATTTTCACCTGGGGAAAAAAAAACTTTTTTTAAAAATCCACCAGTGACTTTCACAACTCTGAATTGTTACACAGTTATTAGTAAGAAAAAATTTTTTTGGTTTTTAATTATAGTTATTTTTTTTCAAAAAAGTAAATGTCAATATTGACTTTTATACCTAGAACGATCAAGTTTAGGTATATGCATTAATTACCTTCAGAATGTGTATTTAATTTTTTTTCCCATTATTTTGTACATTTTTTAATTTTTGGTTAATTCCCTTCTTTAATTGTATTTTTTTTTTTTTTGGGTACTTACCCCAAATTTCTTGGAAATTTTTTAAAAAAAAAAATTTTTGTAATTAAATTTCAATATCAAATAAGAAACGAGATTAATTCGTTGTTTTTTAAGGGCCCAAATATAAATAAATTTTTTTTGTTTGCATTAAGTAGGTTTTAATGTTAAATGATTTTATTTTTTTAAAATATGAAATGTTTTACCACAAAATATTATTAAATAATACCACTAAGTACTGTGTTCTTTTTTTCCCCTATCTATTTAAAATTAAAAAAAATTTTATTTATTTTATTTAATTGTTGAATTTTTTAAATGTATTTTGTTGTAGTTGGAAACAAAAAATTTATTTTTTAGCAATAAACCTGTTTACATTTTTTTTATAAAAAAATTCCTTTTTCCAAAATGGAAAATTTTGATATTATTTGCAAATCAAGATGCTGTTAGTAAAAAATAACTAAATTTTTAAAATAAATAATTAGTTTTTTTTAAAAAAAATAAATTAAGGATTAATAGACAAGTTTATATATTTATGAAAAAATACAAAAAAACCCTCATAAATTCCTAAAAAAAATTAATTTTTCTATGGCTTCCAGTATCTGATTTAGAGTTGGATATTTTTTAATCTTACAAAGATCTTCAAGATAGCTTGTAAAAGCCCATTTCTGATCCTGCATTTTTACAGAAAAGTTTTCCTTCCTTCTTTCTTCTATAGGTATTTTCACGGCTTCTGCTTAGACAAGTTGGCCTATAATTCCTTTTCTGGCAGCTTCCAGAAAAAACGTAGGAACCCTTTTTCATCTTTTAACAGTTCAGCTGGAGAGGCTTTGAACTTCCACTTTCTTCGTTCCTTCATCCCTAGAGTGTCAAGATTATGGAACCTGCTACCTGCAGAATTTAAGTCTCTTGTGAATAAACTCCTCTTCCCAAACACTTCAGCCACCCCGGGGCTTTCCCTACAAAACCTAAACCTTCGCGGACTGTTCCAAGATAAAAAAATAATTAAGTCCCCAAACTTGCTCAAAATTTTATAAACGTCGTAATATAGGTGGGTATTATTAAAGAAAAAAGGTGTTAATAATTCAATATCGTGTGTTTAAAAATAGAGAAAATACTCATAATTATCTTTTCTACATTTTAATTTTTTTCTATTTTTAAAATATTTAATGAGTAGATACCATTGAAAAATACGCCATCGTCGGGTTGTTGCGTTCAATACTTAAATTGAATTACATTTATTTTTTTGAAATATAAATTTTGTTCGTCAATAAAAGCAGTTTTTCTTTTCACCTCAATTTCGCCACTGTCCGGAAAAAATCCAACATGGCCGAAATGGACCCTTCTTGACGTCACACAAGAGTTTTTCAATATGGCGGATGTCATAACCCCCTTTAGATTAATAAACTCTGGTATGGTCTAGTCGAGAAGTGCGTTTTCTGCGAGAAATAGTTAGAGGGCTTCGAAAAATATGAGCGATAGCTTAAGCGTAGTTCATAAAGCCGCGTCCTCATTGATAAAGATTTGCGTCGAATCAACTATTCGTCGCAAATATTTGCGTGCTCGAGGTATTGTGCTAATGTGTACGTGTTCGTCGCATATTCGGATTTTCGACGCACACAACGCACACGCTCCATCGGTTGTCGGTTTTTGAGCGAACATCAAAGGATTTGCGTCGCATACATTTTGCAGTGTGGACGCTTTCAGTGAAGCTTTGGTATAGTTTGTCTTTAGTTGTTATGCAATTGATTGCGATAATCATGTGGACTCAACCAACATGAATAACGATTTAATAATAAAAAAAAAATGTGCAGTGTTCATCATTATGTGTGGCCTACTTAAATTCAATCAGAAAAAGGAAACTAAAAGAAACGGCGATACTGGATCAAGCATTTATAACAACAAAAAGAACTTGGAAGGCAGTTCCCAGTTACTAAATATATTTGTGCTTAAAAAGAGCACCGGGCATTTTAAGAACTTCCTACGAATGTCTCCGCAAGACTTTTAAATTTTGTTAAATAAAATTGGACCAAAAATTCAAAAAGGATACAAACTTGGAAAAACTATCTCTGGGAAAGGGAAAAGGGTTTGGGTATCACTTTACGATTCCTGGCAACGGGTGATTCGTATTCTAGTCTACAATATCTGTTCAAGATATCCGGACAGATAATATCTGAAATAATTCCGGAAGTATGCAGTGCTTTGATTGAAGATTTGAAGGACTATATAAAAGTAAGTCAAATATATTTATTTTTTGTTTTATTGTTTTACTTTAAATTACACAGGTAATTAAAGAAAATGTAAAGTAAGAAAATACAGCTTAAATACACTACTAATCCTAGTAACTAGTAACTTATTTTTGGTAATGTTACATCAAGTTTTAATTTGATTTCCTTTATTTCATCAAATTTGACAACTGTATTGATGGAACTACGGACTGTATTTAAAGATTCATAAAATTTCAGCCCTTTTAAAATGCTATCTTTGCTGCCTTTCTTTGGTGCCACAGTTTCCTGAGGGAAAACCTGAAGACGGCGGGAATTCTTCAGTATCTGTGCAGAGAAGTATGTCAGTGTTGTTCAATACTGGATGTTGTTTCCATTGTTTTATTAGAATATACTTCGGCTGATTGTTGTGTAAACGCAGATGAAAATTAGGTTGATCATGTGAATTTAGAAAATTCAGAGTACACTGCATTGTTAGCAAAAAGTGGCGGAGTCGGAGAAGGAAAAAAGAGCGTAAAGAGCAGGCGAAGGAGATGGCAGTGGCGAGACTTGGGTTTGGGGGGGTATTCATCTCAGCATCAAAAATTAAATTATTTATTTTATGTATTAAAATTGACTGTGTTCTTTGATCAAACTGGTTTAATTTTTCCCAAGTACTTGTAAAGAGTGGCCTGGTTTTGTTTTTTTATTGGCTGTTGAAAAACTGGAAAAGATTCTTGAATTCTGGTTTTTTTTTCGTATGTTTTGTGCACTCTCGCCTTTTCTTCCGAGGGGTTGAAGGTTTTGTAAATTGCTGCAACGATTTTTCATGACACTGTTTAATGAAGTTTCAGCCGGAAATTTTCCGAACCATTATCTTCTTCTAACATTCCGCGTTCAGTTTCGATGCAGTCTGAAATAGAAAATATTAATTAATTTCCTTTAGTAGCTTAAAATAGCTAAAAAGCAGCCAAAATATGACGCAGCTCCTATATTTTTGTTTTATTTTCAGATTCCTCACCTCGAGGAATGGCAGGCTATCGCTCAAGATTTTTAAACTATGTGGAATTTTCCTAACTGTGCCGGAAGTATTGGGTGGTAAAACAAGAATTTAAGCGCCCCCTTCATAGCGGAAGTGATTTTTTCAACTATAAAGGTTTTTTTAGTTTGTCTTATTTGGCCTTGTTGAAATTACAACTTTTTTTACGTTGATGTAGGCTGTCAGGGTCGCATCCAGTGGCGGCTCGTGGTAAGTATTTATGGGGGTGCACTAGTCGTAAAACACAAAAATACAAAACAACTGGAGGCCAACACAACGTTTTGTTGTTGAACACTGCGCCTATATGCACTATCTAACTGCTCCCTTTAAAATCAACTTCCCCAGAAGCTGTAACTCCAACCGAGCGATAATATGACCCCGAGAAAATTCTCATGTTTTGGCAGGCAGGCTCTGCGCTTTTCCCGCGACTGAACAACAAGCACGAAAACAAAACAATCGGTTAGTTGTATCACATCCACAAATCCAATCACTTTTTTCAATTTCTTTTGAATTTTCTTTTAAAAATCCCTAGACTTACATTTGGGGTCTGTGTGAGGGAAATTTCGGGTTTCAGGTCTTTCAGCACATTTAAATTCAATTTTTTCTTCTAAACTCAAAGAGTTAAAATTGTTTTGAAATATTTCACCGAAAAAACGGACCATTTTTAGTGAAAGAACTGAAACGCACCCTAAATTGTCGCAAAACAGCACCAAATGGTTATATGGAGCACATAAAAGTGTGCGCCTCTTCCTATTAATAATCGCATTGCCCCCTCCGCCCGGGGATAATCTTCCATAGAAATTGCATAAACCACGCCTACATAAGCGCACGTGCGATCGGTCGATTGGCGTCGAACGTCGAACGGCCGTAATCGATCCTTTTGCTCAGTCAGTTCGTCGTTGGGGGAGCTAATACACTATGTTTTGTATTAGCGTAGAATAAATTAGGGAGTTCCGGATAATGCAACGATAAAAAAAAAAAAAATTGTTTTAAATTTTTTTGGGGGTGCACGTGCTCCTGGCCCCTATGGAGGAACCGCCACTGGTCGCATCTCGGAGGGAGGAGTCTTTCAAAATACTGCATTTTACCAGAATTGAACTATATTTTGAACATGCTACCGAAAAGTCTACCTAAAAAGCAAACAAACTACCATACGTTTTCCTAGGTGACGGGTTTTTTCCCTCAAAGAAACAATTATGAAACCCTATTCTGGAACTCACCCAAAAAGGGGCCCAAAAGGGAAAAAATTTTTTAAATTTCCGTCTTAGCCGTGCCCGAAGGGTGATAGAAAATGGTTTTTGGGATTATTTCATCAGTGTTCAGAGAAAAGGGGCCCCTTTTGGGCCAAATGTTAAAAGGGTAAAAGGGCCAAAACCTAATCTGAAAATTTTTTAAAAAAAGTAAAACTTCGCTAACAATTTATACCTACCGGAACATTCGATTTCCTGAAAAAAAATAGAGTTAGGGGGGGTGGGAAGCTTCAAAACTTGGAGGGTCGAAAACAACCCCGGGGAGGTTTCAATAATATAAAGAAGGAAAAATATTAGAAGTAATTTGCCAACCTCTTAACTATTAAAAGTAAAAATTTTAAAAAATATTATTTATAATTTAATAATTATAATAATATAAATTTTAATAATTATATACTTTTTATTACAGCCTAATAAACTCAATATTTTTGTTGAAAAACATCACATCATCCAAAAACCCTTCAATTTACTTCCCAATCAATTATTTGGGTTTTAATGAAATTTATCCTTTGGGTCCCATAGGTTACGATGTTTACGGTATTCCTGGGTTAATAGTAAAATATCTTTCCTGGATAAATCCATAATAATATTAAATTATCCGTCCAGTAAAACAATTATGTTCAACACACGCAACCTGGGGAGACGCGCACAAGAACGACACAAATTTTCGATGGTCGGGCAGTTTTAAATTTGCGACGAAAATTCTTGCGACGCACCATTAATTCAATACGCACGTAAAAATTTACCAGTGAGGACGCGGCTTAAGCTTGCGAAATGCGATTTACGAATTACGAATTCGCAAAATTTTTCCGCCGGTTTTATTATATTTCATAGCGTTGCGACTGCGAATTTTTTAAGGATTTAGTGCTGGAACTGTTGGGAAAATGGATGGAAGTATTGACGTTTTAATTAATTTCCCCTTTTTTAAATCTTTTTTGTGTTATTTATAATTAATTTTTTTTTAAAATATTGTATCTTATGCTAGGATTTTTCTGTGTATTATTTTAATAAACATTTATAATGCTTTTGTCGTCAGTGAATAATATGGATCGTTAAAATTTTTACTGGTGAAGAAGGGCTATTGCATTTACTGACCTTCATAATTGCATCTTATAAGGTGGATTTATTAAACAAACAACAACAAAATAGAATATACTTTAATTCAAAGTCTTTATACGGGCAAATAACATAAAATAAAAATAAGAAATTACATTAAAGGTCACAACTTATTTTAACCTTTGAGCATATACTTATAGAGGAAGCCTTGCTACTAGGCAGCAAGCGGGGACGACAGAAGAATTAAATGTAACCTTTCCCCCTCGCTTCTACGTGCTCATTTGGTCGGTGAGAAGGGGATATATCCCACTCAGTGTCGTGCTGATTCGTCAGCCAGTCCTTCTCGACCAATTAGCACAAGGAGTGAAGAGAAAAAAATTATATTGATTCATCTTTCTCTTGCACGCTTTTGGCAATTTTCTCAACGGTGAGTGAATCAGTAGGAAAATGTGAAACTTTAAACTTTTTATTTTATTTTTACTTGAAATCACACCGCATATTTATTAAAACTTATGAGAGAATGACGGTTTATGAAAAAAATCCTTTAATCCTATAAGATTATGATTTTATCGAAAAAACATATATATATATATATATATATATATATATATATATATATATATATATATATATATATATATATATATATATATATATATATATATATATATATATATAATATTTATTTTCTTAACCATTATTTATAAATTTCCTTTTTTAATTTTGGGGGGTTAGGTTTTTTGGGGCCCTTTGAATTTATTCGTCCCCGGGGGGCCCCATTTATACTTTTTTAAACGAAAAAAGTATCGAATCCGATACTTTTAAAAAGAAAAAATACGGCCGTTCACAAAGCCCCAGCATTAACCTATTTATTAACCTTTTCCCCAAAGAAAAAAAAGGAAATTTATATATATATATATATATATATATATATATATATATATATATATATATATATATATATATATATATATATATATATATATATATATATATATATATATATATATATATATATATGTAAATTTATTTTGGGGTTTCCAACCCTTGTCAGTAGATTTTTCACGTTTTTCGCCAAATTCGTTTGCATTTTTAAAATTTAATTTTTTTTAATTAAATTAAAAAAATTATAAAAAAAAAAAAAAAAAAAAAAAAAAAAAAAAAAAAAAAAAAAAAAAAAAAAAAAAATATAAATTTTAAAAAATTTTTTTAAAAAAATTTTTAAAAATTTATTTAAAAAAAATATTAATTATTATTATTTTAAAAAATTTTTTAAAATATATATATATATATATATATATATATATATATATATATATATATATATATATATATTATATATATATATATATATATATATATATATTTTATATATATATATATATATATATATATATATATATATATATATATATATTTTATATATATAAAAAATATATATATATATATATATATATATATATATATATATATATATATATATATATATATATATATATATATATATATATATATATAAATATTACATGGCCCCAGGGAAATTTAACCATAGTAACTTAATCTTTGAGCAACGCCAAAAAACAAACGAGTATCTATATCAATACGCATCTGTTCTTCAATTTTTTTGAATTCGCAAAATCTAAATTAAAGTCAATTTTCCCACTTCTCACTTTTAAATATTACGAAACAAAAAAGTGGAATTAAAATTTGGGGAAAAACCGACATAAAAGTCGACCAATAAGAATCCGTCAATTTTCCGCCTAGATTTAAATATTGAATCGAAAAAACTTAAGAATAGAGATTCTCCATTGACATATTTGAAATCGACCAATCAGAACAAGTTTCGTAATTCGCAAATCGCATTTCGCAAGCATATGAACTACGCTTTATTCGACGCGGAATGCAATTCTGAGAAAGGTGTTTTAAGGATTTTTTTTTGCCAATAAAAATTGCAATTGTTATTAACAAAAGACGAAAAAGCCATTTCGATTTTTATTGATAACTCAAAATCCATAAGAAAAAGTCCAGACTCCCGGAGTTTTAACTCCATTATTTATAATTTTAATTTAAGGCTGAAAAATGGGCCTCCGCGCGACATTTTTTGTTGCGCGCCCCGGTTAAAACCGGTACGTCAAACTAAATAATTCTTTTTAGGTATTAAAATTTAACTGAAAATTTTTAAAAATATTTGGGAAAATACGAAAATTTATCCGAAAAATTAAAATAACGTCAATTTTTCAACGAGTTACACGATTGTAATTTAACTAAATTGTTTCGAAATTTCGTTTTCATTGTATATTAAAAAAATGTTTAATTAATTGTCGTATACATTTTTTGCTTCGTGGAGCCCATACTATATACATATTTAACAAGATCACGCCATAATTTTTTTTATATTTTACCCATCTATTATTGATCTACAGTAAAGCGCAGAGAACTGCGAACATAGGACGATCCTGGACGATTTTGGATGTACCTAAAAACGCCGCACGCATTGCATCATTTCGATCAATAATTTTCGGAAAAACAATAATTTATAAGAAGACGCGTCGGCCGGCCAAGCGATCAATTCACGTTTATTCCTGAAATAATTCTTTACTATCGAACCCTTGCAGCAAAGTTGAACGGTGTCGATTATTTCCACTAACAATTTTTTTTTAAATAAAATAATAATTATTTATAATGGATTTTCCCAAAACCCAAAGAAAAATTAAAATTATTAAATGGTATCACCGTGGAAACTTAAAATGGATACCGATCCTACAAAGTAAGAAAAACCCATGAAATTTTCCCTGAAACTGTAAGGGAAATGAAAAATAACAATGAAAATTTTATAAAAATATTGTTTTAGTCTCACCAACGATTTTTTTTCTCGGGGTGACGAGAATCAAAATTTATGGTTTCCAGGAGAATAGGTTAATAATCTACAAGAATTGCAATTACAAATTGAGAATTTTTTTTGGGAAATTTTTTACCCAACATTCTACAAATGTAAAAAGTTAAGGACAAATTTGGTTATTGTTTGTTTTCAGGAAGGTGGTATATTTGAGCATTATCGATAACAAAAAAAGATTTTTTTTTTTTAAATTCATAATGAACAATTACTTATTTTTTTAATATCTTCTACGTTCCATTATTTATTTGAGAAAATTTTTTTTATTTTATTGGGGAAAAACTGTTTGGTTCTTAAAACCATAGCAAACGTTGCTGTTTCGTAACAAACTAATTTTAAATTTATGGCTGAAAAGAAATCCGATCGAAGACGGTTGATGCTAGCTACCCTGCTACTTGCCTATAAACACTGCATATTCTTACTGAAAAAAAAAAACTATTTAACAACTAAACTGAAAAAAACTCTTCAATTAAAAGTACTCCCACCAGTCCCAACCAAAATGAGCCACTGAGGAAGAGACAGAAATTGAAATGCAAGCCACAAAATTATTATTGGTATTTTAAAATTGGGTACATCCAAAATCACCCAAGAGCCTCCTATGTTCCGTACGGTGCGTTTTACTTATAATACCTTAGGGAAAAGGAATATGTTATGATAGCAAAAACCTGCTATCCACCTAGGAATAAACGGGCATTATGATAATGCCCCCTTATAAACCCCAATGCGCTAATATGGAAATTTTTTGCTTATCCCAAATTTTTTTTCTCTCAAATAAAGATCAAGTTTATACAAAAATAATTTTTTTTTTTAAAAAATATTTTTAAAATTTAAAATTATTTCCCAAAAAAAAAAATTACAATTTTGAAATGTCCGGAAAATTAGCTGGGTCCCACTATAGAATGGTCGGTGTTTTTTTTGATGGTAGCGGTGGTAGCCTCGCTATTTTGTAATAGAAGAACAGTCCATTAAAATTTTCAATAGACGATACGGAATTAACCTCGGAATTAACTGAATTGGCAATCATTTTGGCACTTTTTTTTGGATGAAATACTTTCTTCTATATATCCTTTTTAGCTCTGGAGAGCTTTTCCATTTCCCCTGTTGTTTTAGCGTTTCAAACGAAGCACCTGCCTAAAAGTAAAGTTGACGATGCGACGAAACAGTGGCCGGTGTAAGCTTCTCATTATCCAGTTTAAAATTTGGCGATCAATGTTGGGACGCTCTATGGTATTTTCCAATGGGTTGTACTGTACATCGACCCTTTCTATGGAAGAAAGAATCTTCGCTCCTTTATCGCCGGTCTTAATGTTGTGTACTTTTTTATTAAATTTTTAAAGGGCCCAAATCTTCTTTTAATGATTTTTAAGCTGCAGTTTTAGTTTCTGGTACCTTTATAACCAAGACTGTTCCCCCTATCTTCAATGTCATCAATTGTCATTTTGACCAACTCATCTCGTCTTAAACCCCCAAAAACACCCATTACCAATATGACTTTGTGTACCAAGTAGATATCATCAGGAGCCTTCTTTTAAAAAATTTTAATATTTGTCTTCTTCCAGCTTTTTGTCTTCTTTTTGACGTATCCATTCGACTTAACTTTAAAAGATATGAGACGATGGGTTTTCAAATGTCTAATTATAGACCATCAACGTAGACCTTTTGGTGGAATACTTGGTCCAGAGAGGTCGACTGTATTTTTTCCCACTAAAAAAAAATAAAGTTTGTTAAACATATTTTTAAAAAAAAAATCAATAACTTAGCAGTTCTGGAAATATGCCATTAAAACGTTTTCGGTTATTTGAAGAATTGCGTTCGCATCTTTCCAAATACCAAATATGCCATACTCCGATCATACTGTTGCCTTGATTTAACTGGCAAGGCCTTTTATCCTTTTCTCTTATATTTTGTGGTTTTTTCCATTTGACAAATCGTTAATAAAAATGCCAACTGACTAACTGACAAAACATCAAAGTTAAACTTAACCCCAGTCATTATCTACTTACGTACCTGTACCTGTAACAGGTGCAACTTATTTTTTATATTGCGAATAAATAATGTAATTAGTCATTGAAAAACTCTTTTTTGGGTAAAACATAAAGCATTGTATGCACCACGGGCTTTACCGGACTATAATGCCCATCGGTCGAAATAGCCCGAGGGCCTCGGGCCCCGATGATGGTTTAACGAAAACGAAACGTGGTACGGAAAATCTCTCCCTTTTTGTAAATTTAAAAAAAGTGGCCGAAATATCTTTTTTTTTTCCCTATCTTTTTAAAAAGCCGAAAAAAAAAAAACGAAATCGAAATTTCATTTTTTTCCGGATATTTCCGGAAGTATTTGAAATTTAAATTTTTCAAACGGCATGTTGTTAGGCGCCTAAATGCACAACTTTGCCATAATTTAACCGACTTCGTATCTCTTACGGTTTCCGAGGTCCTCACGCGTGCACTCGAATCTGTGGCACCCTGTATAAGAGGAGAATAACTTTTACGGCAATTATTTAAACTTTTTTTTTTAATGTACAATGAAGACGAAATTTCGAAACAATTTTGATAATTAACAATTGTCTTGCAAATATATAAATAAGATTTTTTTTCGCATAAAAAATATTTTTAACAAGAAATATACTAACCTAAATACCCAGTATTTTGTTAAGGAATTTACTGTTACTGGCCTTTCTAACACACATTTTTATATAGAAGAAAAAACTTGGCACCAAATACTTTTAGTTAGATCTATTTATTAAATTAAATATAAGTGCAAAGAAATACAGTAAATTGGTTTGATGTTGACAAGACGATTCTTAGGAGGTAACTTATTCACTTTTACACTAAAAACCCTTAAATAGGTTTTCCCCTCTACTTTATTACCCACTTTAAAGAAAGGGAACCAACTAAATTTTACAATAGGAACAATGAAAACTTAAAAATAAAATATTTACAAAAGGCCCTTAGGACAACAAACAATCTTAACATTCTGATTTAAATTTTTTGGGGAGGATGGGAAACCCCAAATTTACATTGGGTTTATATTGTCAATAAACAAAATAATAAAGTTTGGGTAGTTTTTTTAAACATATTATTATTTGAGAAGAAAACCCACGCGCATGAGATAACCCCTATCTCTCTCGCACGCCTGATTATTTAGAAAATTTTTCCCCAGAAACGGCGAGTTTTTAAATTTTATGGCATTCCGATTTTTTGTTTAGATGTTAGATGGATTAGTATTGATTTATTTATTTTTTAAACGTTATAATGCCAAAATACAATAAACGTTAAAAAGGTTTAAAAAAAACACTGTTTTCCCAACCGACAAGCAGAATTGTTGTCACGAGGGCGCTGCGCAACGTCGTACGAAATTAAATCGCCAAGTGGTTTTATCTTCTAGTAATAGTATCATTTTTTTAGGAAATATCAGCTTTTTGGTGGGTCGTTTGTTTGTCCTTTTAATGTATGTATTTACTTTATTATACCCTTAATAATAGTCCCAACTTAATATTAAATAAAATATAAAAAAATATAATTACCACTTATCAAACTCTACATGCCTAATGTCTAGAGGTTTACAAAATTTTATTTGTCTTGAAGCGTATTTGTTTTAGTTAAGTAAAAAATTAAATAATTTTTTCCTAGTTAAAAAATTACGCTTTTTGTGTTCAACTCACTACAACTTTGTTCGTTCTTAATATTTCTTTCTGATTTTTTTTGCATAGACTTGTTACTTTTTCAAAAAATATGAGACCCTCTAGATGGCTTTAAACCAATTCAGACAAGACGACATGAGTTGCAAGTTTCGGACGTAAAAGTTTCCAATATCGATCTTTAACCTGGTGGTCTATTCTCCAATCTCGAATACAGTGTCGCTTAAAAATCATGCACATTGAAAATTTGGATTCACGAATGTCATTTTCGACATTTTCTATTCGACAATTTAGAGAGTGGGTAAGATTCATTCGAAAAATAGACCTTTTCAGGGTATGCTCAGTGTAAGCGCGTCCGTCGTGTAAAAAAGGCGGCAATATGAAATTTTCGGGCACTTTTTATAAATATGGCTGGGCAACAAGCATTATCACCTCTAATATCAGTGTAATTAAATAAAACATTAATTAATGGTGCTTCATTTCTGCATCCTACCGTAGAAGCCCACACGACGATGCACACAAGCGAATTTCGGGGAAAACCCGGCCATAAATCGGAAATACCAACTTCGCAATTAAGGCCTATTCTGAGTATAATTTCATTATCTAGTTACCTGGGTATAATAAACAATCACCCTTTTATTTTTAGTCTTGTCACTTGCAGAAATATTTTAGTTGAAAGCTGATGTTCGTGGAGACTATTTCATTGTGATTCAAAAGCGCCTGTGAAAATTAGTAATTTATATTCAGTTTTTCGGCAAAGTGTGGGTGAAAATTTTGTAAAGTAACTATGGAGCCTATTGCTGTGGTAAGTAGAATATTAAAAATAATATTTATTTAAAATATTTCTTTACGTTTTTTTATACTGGTGTTCTGAAAAGTTAACAATTAATTTTTTTTTTAATTTCAATTTTTCACTTTTTGCTAAAGTAAAAGTATGATTTCCCGTAATTTCCCGCATTTAAATTAGCTTTAAATTATTGTTTAATAAGTCCTTTGTAAGATCCCATCTTAAGTTGCTGCGATAATTTGCGATCTTGACGAGAAAATATTTTTAAAGACTTATGGTCTGGGTCCAAATTCGTATAAAATGTAGGTCCCAAACGCAACAAATAATTTTCTCCTACTAACTTAAAGAATAAATCAATTTTTATAAAATAAAACATTATTTTATAGAAAATTAAATAGAGAAATAAAAAAATTGCCATATGGGTTTAAAATTCAATATGGTGACCAATTTTAAATGGCGAAATCTTATTAAAATATATTGTTTTAATTACATTGAACTAAGAATTAAAGAAACAATTTTAACAATCATTCATGTAGTTTCAAAATATAAATTATAATCCAAACAGCTATTGATAATGTAGTTTTTTAGAATTAACATTCAATTCTTCAAGCTACGGTCTCAATTTTGGAAGATTTTTCTAATGTAATTTGAAGTACCATTGATTGCAAAGTATAATCTGTACAAATATTATAAAGAGGAAAGATTTGATTGTTTGTTTGAATTGAATAGGCTCCGAAACTACTGGATCGATTTAAAAAATTCTTTTACCATTAGAATCCTACATTATCCCCGATGAACATAGGCTATTGCTAGTAATAAAATAATTAACAAAATTACAACTTATTTTCAGGGTCTGCAACAAAATCTGCTTTGTTTAAAAGAAGCCAACTTGTCAATTGGTTAAGAATTTGTCAGTCCAAGGAAAGAATGGAGCAGTGTCGTTATTTGGCAGAAAAAGTGATCTCTACCATGCGAGTTGAACGCTTGTCAGAAGAGTCTTCAAAAGTCTTATATAAATTCATCGAGAAATATGACACAAAATGGTCAACAGTATCAAGAAATAAAACTGCATTTGAAAATAAAGATCGAGATTGGTTAAATATTGAGTTGGAGTTTTCTTCGTCAATGAATGAAGCTCAACCAGCCGAAATACAACTTCACCGAGTAGAGGGAGGCCATTCACTGGATTTTTAAATTTGAGTGAACGATCAAAAAGAAGAAGAACTGAACCGTTGTGAGCAGATCGAAGCCCGGAAGAACTAACATTTGCTGCTCAAATGAAGTTTAGGTTCGAAGGTAAACTGGATGAAGCAGATGTGTTAAATAATGTTGCATTCTCAACACCAACCCGTGCATCAAAATATAAAAAATCTCTTCAAAAAGAATGTGAAATACCATTTGCAGCGGACGAAGCTGATGAAAGTGATAGTGAAGATATTGATTGATTTTAATTATTAAGATAGGTTAGGCTTTATTATTATTACAAAGTTATTGTTAAGTGAGGTCTGTATATACTTTACATACTTAAATATATTACTCTTAACATGTTTTTTTAAATTGCTCTTATTTTTACACACAAAAGTTAGTTATAAAATTAAATAGAACCAAAACAAACAAATCACAACTTTATTTAATTTATAATAAGCAATTTTATTAACCTCAGGTATATCAAAAGTCTTGTCTTTTTGGATTTTATTTTAAAAATTTTCAGTCAAAAAGCGTTTATTTCAGCGCAGATTGAAGTCGGATTGAGGCACTCAACAGTGACAAAGGCAAGTCAATTTGGGAAAAATGCAGGATTAACTATCTCAATCCTACAATTCTGTTAAAATGGTTTACCTCTCTCTCTGTTAAGTGCCTCAATCCAACTTCAATTCGAGCCGAAATAAACGCTCTTATTATGAATTTTAAACCCCTTAACTGCTTAAATTGTTAAAATAATAACAGTCTAATAATAATAGTAACATTTTTCATAGAGTTTTATTTTTTTAAGGAAATAGGTACTTACAGCGCTTATGTAATGCAATAAATGAACCCAAGGGGTGGGGGGGGCTTTAAAAAATGTTTAAATGAACGTGTTATCTTAGTTTTAACATTTTCTTACGATTAAACATGTTTGTGATTCATATCAGCACTATTACTATTTATGGCCGGCTTTTCCCCGATTTTCGCCTGTGTGCGATGGTTGAAGTGCCATGGTCGTCCTCAAAGAAAATAAAGCCGAACTAGTTGAGAGGTTAGGATAATAATAGCTTAGATGTTAAGCAGAACTGTATTCTACTTGTCATAGTAATAAGTAAAAGTAACTACAAAAAAAATCTTATTTCTATTTTTTTTTTAGGGTCAAAAACTAGTGACTTTTACCTACGACAAAATTAATTATTTGAGGTTATGGCGCAAGCTATAATATTTATAATTAATTAAATATATTACTTTATCACTAGTGTTATTTTTTACACAACTTATGAGGTCTGGATATTCGGTTGTTGGACCACATTCTCCTTCAAAATGAAGTGAACAAATATATGTGTCTTTATTAACATTATTAATTTCTTGGAATCGACCATCACCTCGTGTATTTGTATTATTATTTTAAGTATTATGTCTGCATAATAATTTGAATTGGACTGTTTATTAAAAATTAATTATTATTATTTGTTTTATTGCTATTTTTTTACAAACATATGCACCGTCCCACCTTTTAAGACATGGTAAATAGATGAAAACCTCGGGTTTGTCCCCAGAAAATTTGTTTACAGTAATTGTCTAAACAATAAAAACTGTAAACAACAGGTATTTTTTTAGTTTTTCACGTATAACTTAAAAACTATAAGATATATCGCGATAGTGTCAATGGGACTTTTTTAGAGAATTAAAAAACCTACAAAATGATGTTTTATAGAACTTACTTGGATCATTTCCCGCCGAGAAAATCCAGAAAAAACTCCAAAAATGAACCTTTTTAAAAAGCATATTTCCGTTCGGAATAAAGATTAGGGAGTAATTTTTCGGGAAATGATAGGTAATAATGTGTAGTTTAACTACCCGGAAGATGGTTTCTGTCGAATTTATAGTTTTTAATTTAGGGCTCGTCAAAAATGTAAGGGCTTTTTTTCCGAGGCTCACCGTTTTAAGGTGGATCAATATATTTTAATTCTGAAAACTGCATATGAAAGTAGAGATGAAAATCTTTCTATTCATATTTTGAGTTTTTTGCTCAGGAGGTGGAAAATTGGTGAAAAAAGTCTCCAAAAGTCGTGAGAAATGCGAAAAACGGCGAGCGAAGCAAAATAGAGTAGCGGTAGTGGGGAGCGAGCCAGCGAAGGAGAAGAGTATATACGTAGGTTGCTATAACCATAGGTATAGGTATATACAAGGATGCGCAAGAGTCCGGAATAAAATTAATATCTTTTTAACCAGTAACTTAGGAAAAAAACGCTGAAACACGTCAATTATTGTTGTTAAATTGTACGCATTGTTTGGCAATAAAATAAAATATTTTTTTTCAACCCCTTAGCTGCAACCCTCCCCAACTTTTTTTTTTAAATGCAAACCTATGTCGTGTATGGGCTCATTGAAAAGCTCGTAAAAAATTGAATCTGACCATACCCTTTCTTTTTTTTTTAAACTTATGTGGTTACCAGGAAATGAGAAAAAACTCTTTTAAAAACAAAAAAGTTAGAAATACCTACTTAGTGCTATCTATGGGTGAATTAACGTAACAGATGCTGAAAATGCCCTCCACCCTCTACTTGGCAGGCTCCTAGGCGATGGTAAAACCCGTCTACGGAATTCCGAATGGCCTCAGCCGGTATGTTATGTGATTCCACTCTAATTCTGTTTTTTAGATCTTCAATATTAGCCGGCCTATTTTGATAAACCTTGTCTTTCAGATATCCCCAAAAAAATAATCTAATGGCGTTAAGTCTGGGGATCGTGGCGGCCATTCAATTGTACCACGTCGTCCAATCCAGCGTCCTGCAAATATTTCATCGAGATATTCTCTGCCGTTAATACCACAATGTGGAGGAGCGCCGTCCTGTTGGAACCAAAGTGTTTCAGTGGGGATATCTGGATCTGCTTCATTGGGAAACATAACAGCTAAAGCAGGCACTAATTCAAAGCGTAAAAAGTCTAAGTAGCGTGCAGCTGTAAGGTTTCCCTCAAAAAGTATGGCCCTAATATTCTGTTGTTGATGATGCCTGCCCATACATTTACTTTCTGAGGACGCTGCGTATGAGCTTCACATATCCAGTGTGGGTTTTCCTGACTCCAGAATCGATAATTGTGCCTGTTAACTATTCCATTTAAATAAAAAGTAGCTTTGTCCGAAAAGAGTATGTTCAGTGGAAACAAATTATTCTCGTCACATCGCCTCATTATTTCCTCACAAAATTGCAAACGCCTGTCATAATCATCTTCCAAGAGCTCTTGGACAAGATATACCTTATATGGATGGTATTTTTCTGTTTTCAAAAACCTCCCAATCGTACGTCTAGACGCAGGATTGTTTTGGGCTAATGAAACCATTGACAAATGTGGATCTTCCTGCAGAGATACGGATATGTATAATTTTTGATCTTCGTCTAAAACATGTGGCCGGCCACTTCTGGGCAAGTCCTTCACTGTACCATGTTCTTCAAATTTGTGTAAGATCTTACTCACAGTAGCCTGGGAAATGTGATTTTCTGGATATTTTGCATTAAATAAAGTACACACTTCACTTTGACTCCGCATTCTATCCCCACATCCCAACAATATCAAGACTTCGATACGCTGCCTCTCTGACAATACCATTTTTGTTTGACAAATTAAAAAAGAACACTTTGAAGGTACACAATTAATAAACTAAACAGATTTCAATTTTACCCAGAAATGTCACAATTTTAAAACTAAGTAAAAAAAATTTTTTTCTTATCAGGGCATTAAATTTGGTACAAAAAATTTAACAACCTTTTTCTCTTTTTGAAGTACACTGCTCAACAATTGCTTGGGATTATAACTAATTTTATGTGTAATTTTTTTCTGAAAAAATAAATTCCAAAGAATGTTGATGCTAGATTACGTTATCAGATTTACACATAATCAATAAAATTTGTTGTGCTGCCTGCCTAGGTTGGTTTGTTCTTAAAATTTGTAAACTTTTAGAAACTAGGTACTAATTATTCTTAGCAATTGTTGAGCAGTGTACATTATCAATGCTGAATGCCACTTTATTTGTTTATTTGCAACGTTAATTCACCCGTAGATAGCACTAAGTAGGTATTTCTTTTGTTTTTAAAAGAGTTTTTTCTCATTTCCTGGTAACCACATAAGTTTTAAAAAAAAAGAAAGGGTATGGTCAGATTCCATTTTTACTAGCTTTTCAATGAGCCATACACGACATAGGTTTGCATTTGAAAAAAAAAATTGGGAAGGGTTGCAGCTAAGGGGTTGAAAAAAAATATTTCATTTTATTGCCAAAAAATGCGTACAATTTAAAATCAATTGATGTGTTTCAGCGTTTTTTTCCTAAGTTACTGGTTAAAAAGATATTAATTTTATTCCGGACTTTTGCGCATCCCTGTATAGGTAGTTAGAATAACTATGTGATTTTACATACCAAATCTCATACCTTTATGTGGAACGATAACGAAGTAATGATAAGGGGGAAAACAGACCAAAAGGTTTCGTGTAATATACACCCTGCTTGCGTCTATATTAATAAATTTATGGAAAAATTGCATGTTTGCTTTCCAATATTCAATTTTTACAAACTTAAAAAGTTTAATATATGCATATATCACATCATTAAATAAAACAAGCTATCCTAAATAACCAATTAACTAGAAAATATACCGTTTATATTGTCCCTTTAAAATTACAGCAATACCAAAAACCATTATTATCTTTTATTGTTATGATCTGTGTACAAAAGCCATAAAACTTTGGGGTAACATTCCGTGTTCCATTCAGTCTCATACCCCCCAAAACATACAATGGCGATTGTAATTCCCGGCCTATCTAAAATCAGCTGACTAGGGCCAATAAAAATTTCAAGGAAAGGCCCCCCAACCTTTCGTCTAGGCCTACTATGCTATTTTTTTTAAAGCGTTATACAGAAATGATTTTCTTATTAGTACATTCGAAGGTTTTTTTATATTTCTTCTCCAATATATCACTGCTTTTTTTTACTTATACAGGGTGCACAGATTCGAGTGCATGCATGGGGATCTCGAAAAACCCTGAAAATACGAAGTCGGTTAAATCATGGCAAAGTTGTGTATTTGCGTTTAAATGACCATGTCCACTTTAGAAAGTTCCCAAAACAGTGTAATTAAATCTCCCAAATGCGTAATCTGTGCGAAATTTTATTCATAGTTTGTCCAAGCTAACATTTTTGTGTTTTGGGCCCTGTTCAAAAAAAAAAATTACTAGACTCACCTTCAAAATCAGCTGATTGGCTAAATCACCCAGTAATGGATTAACGGCGTTTCAATTTTTGTATTAAATTTTTTGGGTTTGGGGGTGTTATTTCGTGTTTTTTTAAAATAATTAGGAGATTAGATATTACTCTGCAGTGTTTTTTTTTTTTTTTATGTGTGGACTATTTGACATTTTTTATATTTAATA
>JAHBCN010014631.1:0-12500 GCA_019359885.1 Listronotus oregonensis
CCAAACACTAAAATTACTTTTGCTAGTAGATATTGTCCATCTAAAGCTTTACATAAAAATTTGGTTACTTGTTCTGATGTAAGAACCTTGGATTTCTTTGGTACATATCCTACGGCTTGTCGTTTCAAAAAAGCGATAGTTTTTGGATATTGGTTGTGAGTATTTTCTTTTATTGTCAAACAACTCTTTTACATGGAGAATTGACTCCATAAGGTGGATGACTTGACATGATGATTGATGACACTCACAATTTTGATTCTTTTCTAAGTCCGCCATTCAGTAAAAATGTAATATTCATGTTCATATCTCGACCTGGATTTCACTGGTAATAAATCTGCATTCACTTCTGCCGTTTGTTGTAATATAATATCGGGAATATCCGGATTTTCTTTCAAATTTGAATTCATTTTTTAAAAATGGCATAAAATTTACTAACAGAAAATAAAATATGTCATTAATAAATAAATCGTTGTTATGAACAGTTTCCATGAATGGATTTTTGTATAAGCGCACGGAAAGAGGGATCGGGAAATAAAATCCGTGCGCTGTTCTGAAAATGTCATATTTACTGTATTTTATACACAGCTGAAAATGTAGTATTTTCAGGTAAGTTTAATAAAAATAAACGTACTGATCTTATATAAAATTGATTTTAATATCAAAATAGATAGTCTATCATGGGGTCCCTGTTTACGCTTTCTTATTACATTAGTAATATTTTTAAAATATTTAAAATTTATGACAAGTAAACTCCATATAAGGTATGGGAATGGGAAATGATACAGAATGATATTAGTAGTTAATCCTTTTATTACTGTGCATGTAGGTGTGAATTCGACTGAGGGCATGATAGTAATTTAACCCAAAAGGGAAAGATAAATTTTGTTACTAAAAGAAAGTAAACTTGAAACTTATAGATTAAACTTGCAATGATAAAAATAAGGATCATAAATAACTATTAAATATTTATGTATGTTTCTAACGAATATGGTAAAGCTTGTAACTATTTTTCATTAAAATAGGAATTTGAAATCTCGTTTCTTGCCATAAATACAGAATTTATGTGTGAACTTAAGAATATCAATGGGGTTCCTCTGCTATATATTTGGTAAATGTGTATTGATAAATAACTGTAGTAAAAGTAATTTATTGATACATACAGCGTTAAAAATTCGCAAAATATATTTTTATAGGTAAATTAAAATAATGTTTCAGTTTGTCATTATTTTGTGTTCTAAATTTAGAAAAAAAATCATGAAGAGTTGCTTGCTAAAATAACACCAATTATCAGCTTTTTTTTTAATATGTGAAAAATTACGTAATTTGATAGAATTTATGGAAGCAATATCATGGGCATAATTTACGGTGGTTATTTATATATTTGGTAGACAAACTGATATAAATTTGAAAACATAAACTTAAGGACAAATTAATTTGTCATAAAATATAAATTTTGTGATTTCATATAATAATTAAAGAATTTTTATGGCGCTTCAAAATTTATTCTCTGGTTTGTTACCATTAGACAAGAATATTAGTTGGATAAGTCAAAAAACACCTGTCGCTATACTGTGACCTACAAATATTTTTATAAACCCACCAATACCCATTCTAATAACACTGGGATATTTAAAGCACGTTTTTCAATAACTTAATCGATCAAATCAATTAAACTTATACGGTTAATGTACTCGAATCGATTTTGGTCGAACGTCGAGTAAAACGGTCGATTGCTCATATTTCAGAAACGTACAATTCATTTACGGAAGGGCAATTAATTTAATATGTATTGCAAACATATCGTTATATAATAGAATTATGTCATGTCATGGCAAGTGATTTGTTTTATTGCAGTCTAAAGCTCTTAATAGACTTTTAATATTGGTGGGTTTGAAATAAAGAGAATGCGTAATGTGATTTTTTGCACGGTTGCAGTAGAAATAGTAAACGTAAAATTATAACTTTATAAGAAATGTGTCTATTTATTTTTATCTGTTTTTTTTTTAATGAAGATTTCTTCTGTCAACTGTCAAAATATGCGTAAAATATTAAAGTAGTTCAGGCTTTACTGCGGTGCAAAAAAAAGTCGAAATTAATAAATTAGCAAACTATTAGCATTTTTTACAGTATTTAAGATTAAAGGATGCAAAAAACAATCAAAAATCGTGCTTTCTAGTTTTGTATTAAAATAGCTTCTGCCCAATGGAACAACCTGTATATGTAATCACCATAAAAAAGTTTGGCAGCATATCGAGTGCCTAAAACATTGATTTCGCAACTTGTATCGAAACAAGATTTTTCGTAAAATCTATGTGATATTACTTTTATGTTAAAAAAATTATTTAGATCGCCTTAGTATTTAAATTACCATATTAATTACTGAGCATTGGTTGTTATGTAAAAAAATCAAACTTTGTCAGATGTCTCGATTTGTCAATTAAAGTGGTAAACGTATTAATTTTATATTTTTAAGTCCAGATATGTGTGATTACGAGAATAAATCTAACGAATCTGAAAACTCCGATAGAGAAAATGAAGCAGAAGCTGCTTTACACAGGCTAACTCAGAAATCGAAGAATTTGCTTCAGAAAACTTACAAAAAATTTATAGGTGCGCAGAAAAAATGGTACTAAATATTTTTAAAAAGTCATTCTGGTCTACTTGTCAAAGCTATCTTTAAAATGTGCCTCTTTTGCTATATGAAGTATTTATTCCATGATGCGTACTAAAATTTGTCTCAATAAAAATGTGCACATCAGTCAATATACAAATATTATTGCATTTTAAGAGAAAGTCAAGTGTTAAACCAAAAAAGTCCAAACCATTTTTCACAGAAGAGGTTGAAAAGTTCTTGAAAGAAGGTGACGACAAAAATTATTTACCAAAGAAAATAATGTTAATTGATGGAATTTTTGGAGCCTGTAGGGAGGAAGAGTTGACTATATATATATATATGACTTTGAGGATGCTAAATCGTTTATGAAAAACACCATTTTTAATACAAAAACCAATGTTTTGAAAATATAATACCTATAAAGATTGCCGAATTCGTTGGACTTCCCAATGCAATCGCCTTCACCAAGCACCAGTTTTAGATGGTGTTCTGCGACCTTTCTTGCGGATTTAGGAGCCCACATATGGATGCTGAAATGACACGGAGGTTGGCGTTAGTGCTACTTCCCTTTTTTCTCCGAGTAATTCCTGGATGCAAGTATTATGTTTTTACATGAAAAAGAACAAACTATATGTGCGATACATGTACATATCTGTAATATACAAGATTGTATTATTAATGTATATAGTAAATGATTTAAAGTTCAGCACATTTTGTTCTATTCTTCTTTTACGCAGTAAAATCTTATGCACGCTTGCTCAAAAGACTGTTTTTTTGACATCAGAATGACAATTTAAAAGTTATTATTTTAATACAATTTTACGAAAAAATATATTCGATATATTTTATGTAAAGTAATATACAGGGTGTCCCAGAATATGTGGACAATCTTTCGGAATCTAATAGAAAACCTAAAAATATTATGACAAGTTCCCATAAACTTTTTTCCTATGAGCCTTCCCTATGGGATACAGGTACATAACGGACGATCCTGAAAATCGATTTTTTTTTAAATAACTTTTATAATAACAAGCGTAATTAAATATTTTTTTAATATAATGCTTATTAGATAAGTCTTCTTAAAATAATGTCCTAAACGTCTTAACTTTTGAGATACAGGGTGGTAAATTTTTTAAAAATAAGTCATTTATTATTAATATCTGTAATACCACTTTAGATATTTTAATAAAATTTGGCATACATGTACTATGTATCAAGAGGCATTTTTAGTGTACCACATTTTTTTTATTTGCCAAAATAGGCAGGTCAAATTCTGTACGAACGCCACTGGTGGAAATAAAAAAAAATGTGGTACACTAAAAAATGCTTCTTAATACAAAGTACATTTATGTCAAATTTTATTAAAATATCTAAAGTGGCATTACAGATATTAATAATAAATGAATTATTTTTGAAAATTTTACCACCCTGTATCTCAAAAGTTAAGACGTCTAGGACCTACGTTTATATAAAGTTTTTTTCTTAAAATAAACCCAAAAATTGCGGCCCTAAATATTGACGTATAATTAGAAAATACCCTGTATAATGTAAAAAAATTACCAACCATGATAATTTATTTCTCGTAACCAGTTAATTTTATCGATGTCAATTAAGAATACCTTTTTTTAGTTTATGGTTAAAGCTATCCAAAAATAATATTGTTGAGCCTTTATCATACAGGGTGTTAAAAAAATTGCTATTATTGTGTTAGAGCTAGTCCGTCCCTGGCAAACTAAATAAGCCAAATGTGATTTAATGGGTTCATTTTAAGAAGACTTATCTAGTAACCACCATATTAAAAAATATTAAACTACGCATAGTATTTTAAAAGTTATTAAAAAGAAAAAACAATTTCAGGGCGTCCTTTATGTACCTGTATCTTCATAGGGGAGGGTCATAGGAAAAAAGTTTATGGGAACTTGTAATTTTAGGTTTTCCATTAGATTCCGATAGATAGTCAGGCCAACGCTACAGTAAATTCATCCTATAAAAGAGGAAAAATATGTTAAAAAATTCAAATAATTTTTTGAAATTTTGAATTTGTGTCTTTATTTCTAAAATAACCACATACTTAAAGCTTTCATTTAATCCAAGATGCGTAAATTACTTGGTTTTTAACGTACAGGATTAGATAAAAATATATATGATATACTTTATATAAAATAATATATACAGGTTGCCAGAAAAATATAACCAACAAACAGGCCAATACAGGCAGACAGACGCTAGAGTGATTTTGTAAGAATTTATTTTTTTCTTTAAGATATGGAGCCCCGTCAGATAGATATCTTAACTCATAAAGTTCCTTGTTTGATTTTTTAAAATAAATATAATTTGTATCAAGGCCAGATAAAGCAATTAGATTGAAACTATGTTGAATAAATAGAAATAAAAACATATATTCCATTCACATAAGGCATGATAAATGTAAAAAATATAAAAAGTATAAAAAAAACGTCAGTAATGATTTGCTTGCTTTGCTTAAACTAAATTATTTATTACATGTGTCTTTACCTGCAATAAAAAACAATCACGCCTCGATCTATGCCTAATCAGATAAATCGAAATATTTTTATTTCTTTACTTTTTTTTGTTCTGTCAATCTATGTCCGAAGTTTTGTCATGGTATGCTAATTTAATTTAAAATTGTTTTCGTTAACTTTTTAAGGTCCTTGTGCAGCTTTATATAGTTTAGGTCGTGATATACATGACCTGTAATACTGAAATTATTTAACATTGCCTTTAGCTAGAATTAGCAATCAGTGGGTGTGGCGTGTATATGTATCAGAAAATCTAAATTTCCTAATTTAAATTTATTTAATACGTTCGTTTATGTATTAATACATACCCAATAGGTGTAAAAGTGGCTCAAGGTTCTTAATTTGGCCGTTTCTGGCGTTTAATAAGCAATTAGTTAAAATTGTTGTCCTGCATATCGTTGTCATTTAAAGAAAAACGCCGTTCAAAATTATGTGTGGTATTTAAGAGTTTTTTTAAAAACACTTAATATGTTAAATTTACATTTTTTTTTTGATAGAACGACTGTCTTTACGCCTATCTACCGAGAAGCAAGATAATTATCTCAATACTTTATTATTATTAGATACTAGAGCTGGGACAGATCCGTCAAAAAACGAATCGATTTACGGATCCGGATCATTGTAAAGGAATCAAATCACCAATACGAATTACGCATTTTTTTTATGGAAAAAAGAATATACTTACAAATGGTAACTACGATACGAATGTATTGGGTATTCCAGATGATGAATCAAGTGTCAAAGATTTTAGCACAGAGTCCGACCCGCAAAATATAATTTAAGCTTCATTTTCAAGTGCTGTAAGTCTTAGCCAAATTAGTTTTTGGTAAATATTCTTCAAATTTAAATACGTTATTTCTGAGATCAACATGAATCCACCCTTAAATGGAACAATTTTTCGAACTGTATTTCAAAACTTGCGAAGCTAGATCTTCATAAGGTTTTTAAATAATGACGATCAAACAATCACAATCTTTAAGGTTTACCTACGCCGCTCCTGCATGGTCCTGCGTATCCGACACACAATTACAAATACTACAAAGGTTCCAAAATAAAGTTCTTCGTGCGGTCACCGGTTCTGGCAGATATGCCAGAATCAATGACATGCAGGAGGCAACAAATACACCCACAATCTTACAATACTTACTCACAATGACCAACAAATTTTTTACTTTCAAACCACAAGCAATCAGAATAACTAGAGACTTAACAAAGACCAGACAAGATGACAACTCCACCCATAAACCAATTTATCGCCGACTTCCCATCCACCAAACCACCTATCATCAATAACTTCAAATTAAACAAGCCAATGAAGTGAGTGAGAAAAAGAATGTATGTAGAATAAATGAAGAACAAAATACATAAACTGCAGTTATGTCTACTCAGTACCTGTCAGTATCAAGTAGGTTGTTTGCCTAAATTTTTCCTACAGAAACATGAAGCAATTCTAAACACTATAACATATATGCAACACACTATTTTAGAACAAAAACAATCGCTCAATGCATTATAAAGTCTCACGGAATATTGCTAAAAGATTCAAATAGCAATTATGCATTCTGCTGCTGGCACCTCCATAGGCGTGCGCACAGTGGGTGCCGTGGGTGCCGTGGCACCCCCACTAGTCTGAAAAAGATTACTGTATTTAAAATATAAAAATTATTCATCGAAGTGTGTAAGCTTTCACGGCAGATTTTAACTACATTATATGGGTTTTCCGGGCTTCTTTGCCGTGGTCTCTTGATATTTCTACCTGACGTTTCGTCTACTACTGCGGCAGACATTATCAAAAGTGGGCCCGAGGTCGAAAAACTCTTCCTGACGAAACAGCCAACAGTCAACCGTGAGCCGTCAGGAAGAGTTCTTCGACCTTGGACCCACCTTTGATAATGTCTGCCGCAGTAGTAGACGAAACGTCAGGTAGAAATACCAAGAGACCACAAGAAAGAAGCCCGGAAAACCCATATAATGTAATGAAAATTATTATTTGATAAGGTTCGATTTAAAAATTACAATCCTTAGATTCAAATGTATAAAATGTATCGTATCCAGTTTTATTTACTTCATTATTATTATTATTATTATTATTTACAAAGATCCGACATGATGTATCCTATGGTTCCGACCCCATAGGGCGTCATACGGAAGGCCATTCGTATCGAAGACCACTCCTCGCGTCCGCTTGGTCAGTGATCTTCGGCCAAATTTATTTGCCTCAGTAAACGAAGGGACCCAAGAACAACAGAATTCTGCATTTTCATCACCAGTTGTTCGGATGAACGTTGGCATGCGGGAATACACTTCAGCTCCCCCAACACATTTTCCTTCATGCCTCCCAAAACGCCGACAATCAGGACAACCAATCGCACGTTATACTCCGGATAGAGCCTCCGAAGTTCGCCAAGAAGATCCTGATATTTGGCTCGTTTCTCCCGTTCCTCTATATCAATGTTAGTTTCCGCTGGGGCGGAGAACTCATTCACATACATGGAATTTTTCCTTTTATCAAGGAAAACGATATCAGGTTTATTGACGCGAACTTGATGCGTAGTTGGAAATGCGTAATTTCAATATATGCGACAGTTATCATTTTCCACTACTGCCTCGATATCGCCGGGAGCAAATGGCAGAATTGCTGTTTCATCGATGCCGTAATAATGTCTGAGGTGATAATGAAGTACCCGAAGCCCATCGTTATGTCGGTGGATGTAATTACTAACAGCATGCACTGGACAAGCTTACAATAAGTGCATAAGTGTTTCGGGTTGCTGTCGACAGGCTCGACAAGCAGTATCAGGAATGTTAGAAAACTGACTTCGGTATACCAATGTGTTTATCACCCCATCCTGGCATGCTAGTAGTAAACCCTCGGTCTCAGACTTGAGCTCAGCAGATTATAAAAACCCAAACGTGAGGTTTCGAGATAGATTAAGTCTTTCTATGTTTCGGTAAAATACTCCGTGTTCCGGCTTATTAATGTGATCTTCTAAGAGCATCTGCTGTTCTGCTCTTTTAACTGCAATTCTTACGGCTTTAGTTTCAAGTCTTGTAAGTGATTGGTCGTCGTTTGGATCTATTGCAAATCTGAGACCGAATTTCTCCGCTGCTCGCTCCGCTGCCTTAAATAGAAACGCTCCAACATTAGCTATTTCGTGTGCTCTTACCAGCTGTATCAGTGGATCAGTACTATTGGCAACTTGACAAGCAAGACTTAAAACCAGTCGATCATGCATACACTCCAAGCTTAAAAAGCCACGACCTCCCTGGTGACGTGGGAGGTAAATACGGGATGTTGATGAGCGCGGATGGATGCTACGGTGAAGATGCATCATTTTTCGTGTGCTGACGTCCAGCTCGCGTAGTTCCTCTCGCGTCCACTTAACCACTCCAAAAGAGTAAAGCAATACAGGAACTGCTAGCATGTTGGTAGCAAGAACCCTCTTTATTTCAGATAATTCGGTCTTTACAGCTCTTAACATCTTGAGTCCGGTTTTGGTCGATTCCTAAATATCGATAATTCGCGTTGTTTTGTAGAGGGCGTTGTAGCGCACTATCGGCAAGCTTCTAAATCGTTTCCGTACCGGCCCTTATTTAGCTTAAGCTTTGAACACTTGTCGAGGCCGAACTCCATTCCAACATCTCTGGTATATTCGTGAACCACTTTAAGAGACTGCTGTATTATGCTGCTGTTATTATTATTATTATTGTTATTATTATTATTATCTTGGCACCCACACCAGCTTTACCCTGCGCACGCCTATGGGCACCTCCAATTGCGCCCCTGTGCCTTGGCCGGGTTATCAGCGGCTGGAAGTCCTACACCGTGACAAGAAAACGTAACATACTACCTGTAGATGTATAATGTATATACTATAGAAAATAATAAAGTGTTTTGAAATTAAAATTGGAATTGATCTTTAAGGTGAAATGCAAGTAAAATTTATACCCGTTTTTGAATACCACACTCTATGGTTATAAAAAAATTGCTTTATTTAAATGTTGTTTTTCTGGACCTAAAAAACAAACCTGAAAAATTTAGAATGGCGGATTTTGGCATTTATACACCTATTTGCTTCAAATTCAGGATATAAGGTTTTTTGAGAATGCCAGGTTAAAATTTGGAAATTATTAATCTTGGGTTAAAATTTGGAAATTTGAAATGGCGTATACAAAATGGTGGATTTTGGCATGTATAAACCGATTTGTTTCAAATTAGAAATATATTAAATCGAATTATTTTGAAATCGGATCCTTTTAAAGGGATAGATTCCGGATCATTTTAAAATTATATAATGAATCCGGATCACGGAACCTATTTATAAAAAGTACTCGATTCCAGCCTTCGAATCCTTAAAAATAAATTGATTTCGGATTCGATTCCAAAAGAATTCGAATCCTTCCCAGCTCTGTTAGATACTAAAAAAGTTTAAGAAATCATCATAAATAAATGGAAAACAACGCCGTCTGGTAGCTTATTGATTTTCTTGTTAATGAAAGGAGAGAATTTTGGTCTTAATTTTCTTTGTCTTTTGCTTCGTTTGTCCTTTAAAAGCTCTTTATCTTCATCTACAAAAAATTAAACTGCACACGTTTTTACTGTTATTTATTGTTATGTATGTAAATAAAAGCTCATATTTCACTCTCGACTTTTAATTGCAATTGACAAGGTGTAAAAACACTCAATCGACCCACGCAATTCCATATTATTAATATCAATAAACAAAATGGATCTAATTTATCTTTGAAACAAAGCGGATGTAATGAACGTATTGTTTTCCATTGAATAAAATGCATATCATTGAATATTATTGCTATTATGTAAAGTTTGTAAGAGTTAAAAGTTAGAATAAAATGGACTTTATTGAAAATGGTCTATTTAAATCACTCAAAATTGACATTTAATCTTACTTTATAGTCCAGTAACTGAGGACCTGAAAGTACCCAAAGCTGTAAATAAATCTGTACAGTTTTCATTTGTGGCGCAATTCTTAGGTCTTCGCGGACTTAGGAAACCTCTGAAAATGGCCCCCCAAAGTCCCAAAAATGAGTTTCCTGCGAATATCTGTAAAATATTCCAAATGAAGATCACCTTGAAATCTACAAAAATGGCCCCTACCATTTTTTTCGCAACACCAATATTTTTCGCAAAAATAGCCGTTGAAAAATCCATAAAATTTCACACTGGATAGATAAAAATAATGCAGATGGGCAAAACAATTTTTCATCAAAAATCAAGAAAGATGGTGAAGGAAATTTTGTGGAATCATTGAACACTTGTTAAGAGACCATTCGCGACGCGATAATTGGATCCAATTTGAGGTTCGGGGCATAATGTTTTTCTTAAAAACGGTATAAGTTATCGATGATTTTCAAAAACTATATGAAAGCCAACACTTAAATCTAGGCTTCTGCTGTAATAGTTTTTTAAATTTGGATTTAGTTTTTAATATTTCCTTGAGTGAAAGTCACCCTAATGTCGGTTATGTTTAGATACTATTTTCTTTTAACTCGACTCATATTTTAAAAATCCTTTACAGCAGAGGTATATATTTCTTCCTTACCTTTAAAACGGTGTATAATTTATGTCATTTAAGTGAAAAATAGTTACCGAAAAACGTTATCTCTTGTAGGCTTGCAATCGGAAACAACATGGCATCGATACACCGAATTTGAAAGAAGCTAAATAATATAGAATATTTTTAATGCGACTATACGAAAATTGTGGTGTGGAAGTTTGTTAGTCGCCGCACACCGTCTCCACGTCCTTTCGCCCGACCCCTAAGGTGTAGCGTAAATGCACTCTTAAGGTCTCATTGTAAAAAAGAATTGTTAATAATAAACCATTTTTTCAAAAAATATCAAAAACTTAATGGGATACTGTCAAATCCGCCACAAAACCCCAGATAAAAAAGACCAGATACGAAACATAGCGTGGCGGCACGGTCAGCGTCCCCCACTATAATGGTCCGCACAACGGCGGATCATTTAGTACGGGAGCCGTTTCTCGCGTGCGTTGAACTGTTTAGTTTACTAGTTAGTGTGAAACGAGGCTAGTGCGGGCGTAAAAGTCAGTTTTAATATATTTATTATTTTCGACTTTCATAACATGACAGGTTATAAGTGCATATGTAGATGCTGTACATCTAATAATAAAGAAATAACTTTTTTTTCGCTTCCAAGTGACTCTATAAGTTAAGTTCGATTTATTTATTCAGATTCAAAATCACAATAGACATTTTTAGACGTGAAGCTTGGCTTTGTGCTGCTATAATAATCACACTTTCAAATTATAATGCGCTTAAAATTGTCAGAACTTTAAAAAAAATTAATTATGAATATTGTAAGGGTGATTAATTGAGAATTTGAATATTTCAACATTGGTATTTCTATCATAATACGCGTTGTAAGATTTGAATATAACAATATTGTATTTCTACTATTATATGATTTATTGAGATATTCTAGTGTAAATAAAAAAATTCCTGCTGTGCCTAAGTTATTATTTGGACGCTTGAAGAAAAATATACAGGGTGCCGAAAAGTCTGGACTGGGTCAAATATCTCGAGAATGAAAGGTTGATTTCCAAGATTGCAATCAAACTTTGTTTTTGACACAATTGTCTATCTAATTCTTATGTCAAAAACCACCCCCCGCCCCTCTAAGGGGTGAACGTAAGGGTGGTTTTATAATTTTAAATAGAACCCCTATTTTCTTGCATTTTCGATTCCTCAAAAATTCTGTGTCTGGCCCCCAATTTCACCCTCCACCCCGCCACCCCTTCACGGGGATGAAAAAAACGAAAAAAAAGTTAAAAAATAAAACTAAAACTGAACAGTTTAAATATTTAATTAAATCCGCAATGAAAATAGACATGTAACTCCTTCACCTCATTCCCCCCTGCCACTCCCTCAGGGATGAAACAATAATAAAACAAAATTGAAACTGAACCTTCTAAATTCTTAATTAAATCCGTAATAAAAATAATTTTTTTTTATTGCAATATTATTTTCTTAATTTTTGTCATCCCCCATGAAAGGGTGGCAAGGTTTGAAGGGTAAAATTTTAGATCGGGTCACATATTTTTCTGACATGTTTATTTTAATTATGGATTTAATTAAAACTAGAATGTTCGGTTTCATTTTTGTTTAAATAATTTTTGTTATCCCCTGTGGAGGGGTGGCGAGGGTTGGGGTGAAATTTGAGATTGGGTAACATGTTTTTGTACATGTTTATTTTTATTGCGGATTTAATTAAATATTTAAACTGTTCAGTTTTAGTTTTATTTTTTAACTTTTTTTTTTCTTGTTTTTTTCATCCCCTGTGAAGGGGTGGCGTGGGTTGGG
>JAHBCN010014631.1:17500-22360 GCA_019359885.1 Listronotus oregonensis
GAACACTAATAATCTTGTTTAGAAATTTTGGACACATTTTCGGATCTCTGGAAATATGGCCGAACAGAAAAATTTTGAGACTTTGCAAAAAATTGTATAACTTTTTTTCCAAGATTTTTGCAGACATGGTATTTAAGCATTTATTAGGGTAAAGATCCCAAAGACTTTTTAATCTATAATTTTTTTCCAAAGCTGACACATTTTTCGGTAAAATATTGATTAATTATTTATTGATAAATACCTGTTATCTCGAAAATTGTCGCTTTTACTGAACAATTTTTACAAATATTATCATTCAAAAATATGGGTGAATTTTTTCAGAATTTTTGCATAAGTCTCACATTTTTTATATTCGGCCATTTTTCCAGAGGTCCGAAAATGCATTCAAAAATCCTGAAAAAGATTATCCATATTCCTTGAATGATTCTAAACAATTTTCCGTCCCTGTGTACGTCGTTATTCATAAGCCCTTAAATTTTTGCTCGGACTGTACTATTTCCAGCCAATCCCGTAAGACTAACTGCTCGTTTGTAAAATCTGGTAACTATGTTTTTTAAAAACAATCAGTAATTTTTCTGGATGTGCTGCAAAATTATTTTTATAAGCGTGATACTTAAATATATTATTTATTAATAAGTTATTTAATTTATAATTGTCAAGGGTTAAATTTAATATTGTAAAAATTACTTTGTTATTTAAAACAAAAAATCAACACCAACGTTACTTCTCCTATCAATTAGAGTTGCAAAAAAATTCGACGCATGCAGTGTATTCCTTCCATGAGTTTAATGAGATCAATTTGTCATTATTTATTAATTATTAACTCAGAAACTGTATTGTATCAAATAAAAAAAACTCTTTTTAAAAAATGCGTTAGTTTTTGTTTATTATTAGCTTAGTTTTTCATAAACATCATAAGAAAAGCAGTTAAATTATACATTAAAGTAACATTTTTTGTCTCCTGATAGTACAATGTATAAAAACCTCAAAAACACTATCTTTGCAATTAATCTCCAAACTTTATTTTATATTTTAGATATTATACATTCGGGGTAAAATTTTTTTATTTGCAGGGGGAAACAACTGAGCAAATTATTGATATATTTTTTAAACTGAAATTTTTTAACATTAATAGTTTCTTTCTCGTTTTCCCTGTATAATAATTACCCGTGCTACTAAGTGAAATATAACACACTTAATGGTTTATGTTACAGTGAACCCAAAAAACTGAAGATCCAGATGAACGAGAAAGTAGCCGACTTCTGATGACGTATCAGATTCTATAACAGCATTTTATAGGGAGTGATGATGATCCGGTGAAAGTGCGTAAAATTTGCAATAAACAATTTGTCGCATAAAACTATTAAACAAGTTTATGATTTACAGAGGGAAATTTAAAAAAAAAATTACCTTACAGGTGGGTTTAAATTTAAAAAAACACTTACACAAGTTATAGTTTTTTTTTTTTTGCTTAAAACAAAAAGTAATTTTAATGATTTTTTTGGGAAAAGTTTTTTTTCCCCACTTTATTGTTTTTTTAAATCATTTTAAAATTTAATTAATTGTAAAAAAATAATAGTATGTTTCAAAAAAAGGAAGAAATATCCCTGCTGTTTTTAAATCTTTTTTTTTGGAAATCTTTTCTTTCAGCCTTCAATACTTATTTTCCTTAGTTTTACGAGTACTACTAGTATCTACTTATTAATTTGCAAAAAAATTAAAAATAAACCAAAAAAAAACCCTCAAAACAAGAAAATTAAAATTCCTAACCTTACAATCTAACCAAATATGTACAAGTGTCCATTGACACTTTTTAGGGTAAATTCGTAACTTTAAGCCCTTTAAACTTATGGCGGTCAAACTTAAATGATAAATCAAAATTAAATTAAAAATTTAGCTTGCTTAAAAGTACAGGAAATATAAAAAATTAAAAATGGTACCAAATATGTTTTTTTCAAAAGTTCCTTTATAAATTTCTGAATAATCTGCCGTTTTAGATTAAATAAACAGAGTCAGATAAAAGCTTTTTTGCTAACCTCATTTGTTAATGGAATACCCTGTAATTTTAAACAAAAGATAGCCAAATTATCTTTTTATTATACTTACCGAAAATACAATTTCAACTGTGGGAACACAGTAAATATGACATTTTTTAGAACAGCGCAGGAATTTTTTCCGATTCCCCTTTCCGTGCGCTTAAAAAAATCCATCCATGGAAACTGTTCATAACAACGATTTATTTATTAATGACATATTTTATTTTCTTGAAAATTTAATTTTTTGAAAGATTTGAAGAAACCCGATATTCGATATTATATTACAACAAGCGGCAAAAGGAATGCAGATTTATTACCAGTGAAATCCAGGTTGAGATATGAACATAAAAATCACATTTTTTCCGAATGGCGGACTCAGAAAAGAATCAAAATTTGAGTGAGATATTATCCTAGTTATTTTCCGAAAAATCTATGAAGTCATCCCCCTTATGGAGTTGATTTCCATGTTAAAGAGTTGTTTGGAAAAAAAGAAAATACTCACAACCAATCCCCAAAAACTAACCTTTGAAAGACAAGCTGTGGATATGTACAAAGAAACCAAGGTTTTTAATCAGAACAAGTAACCAAATTTTATGAAGCTTCAGAGGGACAATATTTACTAGCAAAATTTATTTTAGTGTTTGGCATCTTGCATGCCAAAAAATGATTTAATACGTTTGAGTTTAGACGATGTGGAAGATAATGTGCTTTTTCTTCGTGTTCTTACAGATGGAAAACTCACAGGTCAAGAAGTTACCATTATTTACCAATGAAAATTGCAATTTAATCCCTGTACACTTACCGTAAATACGCAGATTCCGCCCAAAAAATTTTGGGGGAGAGTAGAAGATTATTTTTGCATACCGAAACCAAAGATTTACGTTTAACAGTTGGGTGCCATATTATCAGTGGATTCCAAAAGTTTTGCAAAATACTAAACTAAAAATCACAAAGAATATACGAACATGGGCTGGCGTTCTTCGGCTACCGTGTTGGTAGAAAGCGGCGATGATTTGCTCACTTTGAAAAACACGGAGGATGGCTTTCTTCCAAAAAAAGAGAAGGATATAAAGAGGAGTCCATAAAAGGGAAAATTTAAGTATCCCAAAAGTTGTTAGGCCTTGAAACTGAAACTACAAATCTGTAACAGTCAATCAAGAGAACGAAAACATACACGAAAAATTCCGCTTCAACATCTTTAGTTCAAAAAAAGGGAAATACAAAGGATTGAGCTCAACAATAATACGAATTTACAATAAATATAACCATTAATCATAACGGTTCCGTCCAAAAATTAATTTTCTAGATTTAATTAGCTTGTAATTTTTTTGTTAATTTGTTTACTGTTTTAAAATAAAAATAAATAATCGCAATTTTCTTAATATTTTTTGGGATGTTTTTGTTTATGTTGTTTTCAGGTACCTAAATATAATAATTTTTTTACACGTCGAAATGATTTTTCCGTTCGATAAATTCCCGTGTTTGGCTGCGCCTCAAACGAGAATTTGTCACGCGCACGGAAAAATCGTCATTTCCGTACTAGTAATGAAATATACTATACTATATAATATACTATTTAATAATAATACACATCATGGATAATATTACTTTTATCTGCGATATATTTATTAACTGTTTTACTTTAAACCACAGTGGGCTATGAAACACAGGCTAACATCCCAGAAACGAAACTATACTGGCATTCTAGTTGTTATTTAAATCATTTGTGAAAATGACTTAACATTTTCAAAAATTTTATAAAATTAAATGTGAAAACGAAGAAATTACACAAAATTTATATTTTTTTATTGAAAAAGGGGACCTTAAGAACATATTTTAATTTAAAAAAATTCTTTTACAAGCGAGATCAAAAAAATATAATAAAGGAAAAAGCCAGATGACGAAATAGGCATGTTGATTTGTTGAACCTATAACCCGGTAAGAATGGTATATGCTGTGATATTTTTAAAAAAAAATATTAATTTTATTAAAGAAAACTTCTTGGCGCTTTAGGACTTTTTCTGGGTATATAAGACTGAACCGTCAGACTCGGCTACAACGATCCTAATTTTTGTCGGAAAAACGATACCAAAATATACCAAATGCGTAGTGATTGGTTTTCACCGATCGATTTTTTATCCTCCTGAATTTGAGTTTGCGGATGTAAGTTGTGCAATTCTTTATTAAACCCCTTTTAAAACAACTTTAAATAATTTGTCATTAGATTATTTAACCCCAATTAATTTAGTTTTTTTAAAATCATGTGAAACTTATTAAACGGATTTAGACATGACCTAAAATAATTTAGTTTCCATTTGAATTTCCTTTCACGGATATCCAACCAATAAGATAAATTCCTAATTGCCATTTTATCGGCAACACCTGAATTTCCCGATTTATGAAAATAAATGATGAATAATATTTCGATTTCGTAAATAGATACCCTTTTGAAGTATTTTACTTTTTAAAAAAATTAAACATTATCAAGAATGTATCTTATTTATTTGGTTTGTGCTTTTAGGGTGGCAAAAAAAGTTTTTTTTTTTTTGCCGAACCAGGCCCAAAAAAACCCGCCCCGGAAAAAACGGGGGGAGGTATATTTAAAGGGCAGAACATTAGAAAGGACTTTAATAATATAAAGATTTATAATTTATTGCTTATTTAGGTAAGTATAATCTTAAAATTACATTAAGAAATTAAATATATGCAAAGTTTTAATAAATTTATAACTGCATTATCTATACAAATTTACATTTTTAATCTAAATATCTGAATCTAATTCTGTTTTTTCTATCAGAGTCATCATTGAGATTAATTACAATAG
>JAHBCN010014632.1:0-22373 GCA_019359885.1 Listronotus oregonensis
TACTTTTAAAGTTTTATATTCATTCGAATCTAAAAACATTTAATAATTTTAAGAAAACTATCTTAAAATATAAGTCCCTATTAAATCTAACATATGTCGAGCATAAATGCTTTCTTTCTTTATTTAGAAAAACTAATATACCTCTTTTTGTTCTTTTTTACAGTGATCCTTTTGTTCCTTGTAAACTTTCTGTCCAATGTTTAACTTTTTTTTCCAAATATAGAACAAAAAACAACAGTGTTGCAAAACCCAAGAGCAAAAATTTTCTTTTTTTAAAACTATATGACAAAAAATACTTTTTTTCCCCTCCCCTTTTTCCTTTTTTTATTAATTTTTTTAGTTGTTAAAAATTAATTTGTGCGTATGAGTATCATAACAAATATTAAGATACCACTAGTTAAAAAATAGTAAATTAGATAATTTTAAGCAAATGATAATTTCAGTGAAAAAAAAGTCACTGCTGACTAGTTAACAAAAAAACTTGCAAATATTTGTGATTGTAGCAAATAGGAGAATACTCCTTAAAGTTTATCCAAACTTTCAGAAATATTTATTTCCATTTTTAAGGGTAACTTTATTTTTTTTTTAAATTTTTTTTGAAATTTCACGAGGTTTTGCATTTTTCAAATAAAATATATAAAAATTAAGAAAAAAAAATCCAACAGTTTAAAAATTTCATTTTAACCCATTTAAGCCCAAGCCGTTAGGGGGGGTCCTAGCACGGGGGCCCAGTAAGGCGCTAGGCAGAAAAAGTTTGTAAGGCTTTGAAAAAAAAAACCAAAAAAGACAAAAAAGTTTATAGGGTCCGCTTTGACACGACCCCCCCCAAAAATCTGTTAAAATATAAGAAAAAAAAAAAAAAAAAAAAAAATATATATATATATATATATATATATATATATATATATATATATATATATATATTTTTTTTTTTATTTTTTTTACCTTTTTCCTTTTTTATATATTGTTTATGGTTTTCTAAAATTTTCTGGATTTTCTTGGGGATAAGGTCAGGAAATATATAAAAACAGTTGCTTACTGAGCAATTTTATATAATTTTTCAATTACGACGTTTGGGCCCCTAAGGGGACCTTCATCAGGTATATTTTTTTTTTTTATAATAACAACATATCAATCTGCAATAAAAAATTTTTTTTGATTGAAATTTTACCTATATAATATTTAAAATTTAAATCTTCCTTTTAAAACAAGGGGTTTCTACAAAAACACTCATTTTTTTTTATTGTTTATTGAACATTTAGCACTTAAAGTGACAAAAAACCTCAACATTCAACACAAATAAATACAAAAACTTTTCTTTCAACTAACTTTTTTTTTTAATTATCATTTATTTTTTGATAGTTAATGAACTACTAGCACCATCTTCCATTTTACCAAAAAGAATAAATATGTGTTTAATATCAAAAATAAAAAAAACTGTAAAATATATTTTAAAATAGCAGTGAGGTAGAGTTCTTTGCAATGATAATAATATAAAATTTTTTTTTTTTTTATTTGGTCTTTTTGGGTAGTAGTAAAAGATATATATATATATATATATATATATATATATATATATATATATATATATATATATATATATATATATATATATATATATATATATATATATATATTTTAATTTAATTTAAAAAAAAATAACCGTTTTTTTTTAAATTTTATATCTAAAAATTATTATATACTGATTATGTTGTTTTTTTTTTTTTTTTTTAATTATTAATGAGATTGCAATAATGCATACTTAAATTTTTTGTGTCTGCCTTTGTGTTTATTGCTTTTTGTTTTTTAAAAAAAACCTTTCTAGGGTTCTTTTCTGTGTATTTGTTTCGTTTTCAAAATTTTTGTATTTTCAAAATAAAAGTGTTTTTTTTTTTGGTGGAGTGGTTTGTTGAGCAGTTTTGTTGCGTTTGTCTATTTATGACTATTTATCTGTTTTTTTAAATATTGGTTTTTGCCTATGTATATATTATATAGGTAAAATTTCAATCAAAAAATTTTTTTTATTTAGTTGATTTGTTGTTATTATAAAAAAAAAAAACATATATACCTGATGAAGGCCCTTCCAGGCCAAAACGTCGTAATTGACAAAAATTATATGAAAATTGATCAGTAAGCAACTGTTTTTATATATTGCCTGACCTTATCCCAAGAAAATCCAGAAAATTTTGGAAAATAAACAATTATATTAAAATATAATATAATTTTATATATATATATATATATATATATATATATATATATATATATATATATATATATATAATAAGTATAATTAAAATATATAAATAATATAATATATATATATATTTTATATATATATATATATATATATAAAATATAAAATTAAAATTTTTATTTTATATATATTTTGTATGTCTCCGGTAGCGTATGGTTGAGTTTCGGACCGCGGCCCGTCGATCCGGGTTCGATTCCCAGTGCCGGAGAGACACTTTTAGGTAGTAGTTATTTAAAAATAACGTCCGTGGTGGCACTACCGCGTTGTCTAAAAGGTGCTGTGAAATGCAATATTTGCATGTTTCAGTGCTTGGACAACGTTGACGGAAGAAATGGGTTAAACACCGGAAAACCCGGCACTCACGGTACTTTTTTGGTACTTAGGTCTATATGTATATATAATCCGTAGAATATAATATACATATATAATAATCCTTCGTGAACTGTCATAAAGATTAAAAAAAAAAACTCAACTCCATGTAAAAATAACAAAGCCAAACAAAAAAAGACCAGTGGTTTGTACTTTACATGCGATTATGTATTCCGAAGAATATGTTCCCCCTGAATACAAATCTGGTGTCAAAATTGAGCTGTCACATTACAGAAACTTCCTAACCTCAAAAGACAGGTCAGGTCAATGACCCTTAAAACCCCTATGTACCGAATTTGGCGTAAATTGGTTGGTTTTTGAATAATAATTTCTTTCAGTTTCTGTTTGACTTCCAACCAGTAAAGGCACGGGGGGGATCAAAGAGATACTCACCCCGGCATTTAGAGTGCTGTAAAAGTAAAGTTTCGGGATCTGGAGTAATTCCTATAACCCTTTTTTTAAAAATCATATGTGGTAATGTTGACCAAGCAGCAGTCGAAATTACAGACTCGTTAGAACAAAAATATGACTGACAGAAACCGGTTACATCTGGATTTTGGGATTGCATTTTGCAGCATCTAAATGTGCATTGAAATAGCTTTCTTTTTCGAATGGGTACGGTTTCGAGTCGGACTACTATGAAGGGTGTAAGCAATGTGGAAGGGCACTTCTTGTTAAGCTTAAGTGGGGCGATGTCGACCTGGCGAATTAACTATAGCATCAAAGCCAATGCGGGGGTATATTTACCCCAAAAACAAATTGTGAATGATTTATTTGAGTTTAGAAAAAATAACGTGACACATCAATTCTGAGGGTGAATTTTCATTTTTCATGTTTTTTTTAATAAATTTACATTTAAAAAATACATTTTTTGTATTCTTGCTGGTATTTTTTCCTGAATGTTTCTTTTATTTTGGATCTGTTTTTTGAGGATAGGACGTTTCTGTGATGTAATGTGAGCTTAATCCTGAGGTGTTCCGAAGGAAAAAATACTCTGAGATACATATATCACATGTAAAGTACAGACCATTTTCCTTTTTGTGTGGCTGTGTTAACTTTTCCAATACAATACAATAACATACCCTTCCTGCCAGTTTGGCTCTTTTTCTCCTTCTTCGTAATCTTTTTAATAACATTTTATGTTGTTTGCGTATTTCGTTTCTCTTCTTAGCCAGCAAATCTTTGCGCATCGGCTCGACTGGTTCTTTTTCAAAATCGTCTTCTTTCGGAACACAAATGATGCTGAATTTTGAGCACAAGCCTTTTTTAAGTGGCCTTACTTCAACTGGTATAAGACAATTATCCGTAATGGGGGAATTACAGTGGTTGTTGAGTTACGATTTAGGGAATTCTAAAAATGTAAAAATAATATTTTTACTAGAAATTTATATATTTATATATTTTGATTTACAGCTTTTTTATTTACTTTACTTTTTTATGTACTCTATTTATTTCAGGTCTTTGTTACTGGACTATGTGTTATTATTAAAAAACTTTAAGACAGTTTTACCTGAATACTTTTTAACATTGTCCTATTCCTTAAAACGAAAAAATTATCATGGTTTGAACTATCTTCATTCCATTCTTTAATAAGCAAATTCCAGTTAAAAGACATTGGGGATACTATTCCGAATTTGTTAAAGTTTGTTCGTTTATTCGGTGGCAATCTAAAAATGTTTTATGTTTTATTACTAATTAGTAATCTATACAGGGTAATTCAAATCCAAGCGTCGCCATTAGGATCTTGGAAACTAGGGGAGATAGGAAAATGGTTAAATTGTACAAAGTTGCGCATTTATGTGACTAGCAATAAACCGTTTAGGAAATTTAAGATTTTCAATATTTTCGGATGTATCCCAGAAAAAAAAAACGAAATTTAAAAAAATGGTTTTTATTCCTTCCATTTAAAACGAATTTCAGAATAAAATGCACATATACATTGCCATTTTTTCCGTGCCAATTGATAATGCTTTCAGATTTTACATTTCATCAGTCGTTCACCATCATCATCTTTATATCTTTTTATGGGCGTCATATTGGATTTTTACAAAGGTAAATACTGCTCTGTATGCTGATTTCCACAATGTATAACATATTATAAGTTAAAAACTGGTAACCACATTTATTTGCAAAAAAATACTTGTCAAAGGTATTAGCCTACAGCTAAATAAAATATTAAAATATAAATGTTTTTAAAGTTAAAAAAAAACAATTAAGAACTAAAAACCTTAACTAGGCAATTCAAAGAATCGCAAACAAAAGATATTACAAGTATTTAAAATAATGACTTTCTCTTGGATACAAATGCGCATGAGTCTAATTGAGCTATTAATATCCCTAGAATTATCTCTCCTGTTACGTGTTCTAAATGGTGCCAAGATAGATTTTTACACACGAAAAAAAAGAACGTAAATGTGCTTTTTTTTTAATCTCTTTTGAAAAGGAGCCAGGAAAAAATAACAAAATTCTATATGTCGATTTTTATCAGATATTTTTCGGAATTTTTAAATTTTCTAAATGGCATATTGATAGTCACATAAACGAGCAACTTTGCCCCAATTTAACTATCTTCGTATTTTCTATAGATGCCGAGATCCTAATGGCGAGGCTCGAATTTGAATTACCCCATATACTGTGTCTTCATTAAGGTCCGTAAACCACGTGACCACGCGATTGTGGTTTGTAATAGTGGCTTCACTGCTTGGTTTTTTTTTTATTAACAATGTTGCCAAGTTGGACAAAAATTCATGAATTTTGCCTACATAATTTTTTTTTATGTGACCATTTACGAGTTTCTAAACTTCGAACAAAGCGAAAAATGTGTAAATCAAAATTACTGATTATAATAACCCCCTAAAATGTTTAAATTCCGAAAAAATTAGAATCGATGCAGGTTAATGGTCAAAAGAACACACCTTTTTTGAGTCAAAATTAGGCCCGGCAACACATCAAGCTGTTTGACAGTTGACTTGACTGACACTGCTGACAGACTTGGTCTGTGTTGGCGTTAGCGGTATTTGGTTTTTGGATAGTTTTTTTGGAGAATTTTTAGATTTTTTTGATCAAATTGTTTTCGAAAACAAAAAGTGACAAGCTTAAAAAAGTTCGGTAATTGTTTACAAAACGGTTTTCTGTATTTTAATATTATATAATTAATTTTTGGTACACACACCTTCTGTTATTTATTAGGAATACGAATTTAAGTGCGCACAAACAAAAAATTGTGTTTTTTTTTTAATTTTAGGAAAAAACAAACTTAGGGGTTCACAGTGTTGCCAGACTTAATAAATTTGAGCCATCAAATTTTTTGACATTTTGTCCGTCTGAAATACAATTGGGGTAAATAAAAAGCTGCTTTAACTAACCAGAACTAACCATGACCGACCAGAACTAAGAGCTTTTGAATTGGTCTAAAAGGTCGGTCATGGTTAGTTCTGGTTAGCAAAGCGGCTTTTTATTTTACCCAATAATTATATTTGAGACGGAAACACTGGCACACTGCACGGTTAATCTTAAAAATAATTTCTTGTTATAAAGGGGAGTTTTCGCATTATATGAAGAAATCAATGGTAATTTTAAATTTTAAAATCCAAATAAAAAATATTAAAACACATAATTTCTCTTCTGCGCTAGTATATTTGCAATCCCTGAGGACACTAGAATACGACTATATGAAAATTTTGCCATTTAATCCAAAAATAGCAGAAAACCATTTTGTAAACAATTACCAAAAGTTCTTTTGAGAACTACTTTGCATAGATGCGTTTATAATTATTCCACATTTTAGAAGTGCAACTTGTAATGAGGATGGAACTTGGTCACATTCATCTCATTCAATCTTGTTGAGTACGAAACATTTGTCCATCACAGACGTGCTACACAATCGCTTTGAAAACAATAATTGCATTTGTAAGGGAAAGTACACTGGAAAGCCTACCGTGCTTACAGAACCTGTTCTTGATGATATTATTCCCTGAATGGAGCACAGTCCTAACAAATCGGTGGAGAAGTTGTCTGCTTTAACTAACCAGAACTAACCATGACCGACCAGAACTAAGAGCTTTTGAATTGGTCTTAAAGGTCGGTCATGGTTATTCTGAGAAGAGGCCTTTTTTTTTTTACCCAATAATTATATTTGAGACGGAAACACTGGCACACTGGGATTAATCAAAAATAATTTCTTTTCATAAAGGGGATTTTTCGCATTATATAAAAAATTGTTAATATTAAATTTAAATCAAATAAAAAATATTAAAACACATAATTTCTCTTCTGCGCTAGTATATTTGCAATCCTGAGGACACTAGTGACTATATGAAAATTTTGCCATTTAATCCAAAAAAAGAAAACCATTTTGTAAACAATTACCAAAGTTCTTTTGAGAACTACTTTGCATAAATCGTTTATAATTATTCCACATTTTAGAAGTGCAACTGTGGTGGAACTGGTCACATTCATGTCATTCAATCTTGTTTGAGTACGAAACATTTGTCCATCACAAAAGTTTTCACAATCCTTTGAAGCAATATTGCATTTGAAAGGGAAAGTACACTGGAAACCCTACCGTGCTTACGGAACTTTCCCCGATGTATTATTCCCTGAATGGAGCACAGTCCTAACAAATCGGTGGAGAAGTTGTCTGCTCAGACCGGTAAGAATATTATTTTAAATAAAAATTCAAATTTATTTTACCAGTGCCATACTTTTTTTAGGAATGTCTGTTGGTACTTGCCATAAAGCACTATCCAAAAAATTGGAAATGCATCCATATAAGGTCACAGTATTGCAAGAACTCTTTTCACCAGAATTTCCAAAGAGGGTGCAGTTTTGCCAATGGTTTTATGAGATTTTTAACAATAATGATGTTTTGGACCGTACTTTCTTCTCTGATGAAGCTTCGTTTAATTTGTCGAGTTATGTTAATAGTCAGAACTACCTTTAAGTAAAGTAGTTTTAATTTAATTAATTTAAACAAACTATGTGAACTCCGAATTAACGTGACTTGAATTTTCCCATTAAGTTTAAATTAACGAAAATCCAAAGATATAATAAAAACTATAATAGATATTCGCTAAACCCAACATTTTTTCTACCTTAATCTAGCAAATTAAATTATTGACAAACAAGAGACATAAAACTAAATGCATGCAAAAATTATCCAAATGGCTGAAATAACTTGGCTCAAATTACGATTACTTAAAAAAATATTAAATGGTAAATTTTCTAACCTTAAAAAAACAAATATTTTTAACGTTTGAATATCGATTTTCAAATGCACGGCGCCAATGAATATTTCTAGGGATATTTTATTAAATTTTGTGCAACCTCTGAATAGGCAAACCGCAACATTTTTGGTCACGTTGTTTATGGACATTAATGACACTGTATATTGGCTTAAGGCTGTTTAATACGTCAACCAACATGAAAACTGATTTTAAAGACATATAAGATTCGATTATTTTGCGTTAAATTTTTGTACAAAAAGAAATAAATAACCTGAAAAACTTTTCCCTATATTCCTCACTAATAATTGTCTCCTCACGTTCGCCTGCCACAGTGTCAGGATACAAAATATCACAATGAGATCTTTCAAAGGCTATTGACTGAGTTTCTCTCAACCCGCCCGCTCGGGCGCCCCACATTATAAACGATAGAAAGAAGGACTGGACCAGCTGGAAGGTACGATGATATCCCAGCCACTTGAATAACCTACAATATAATACAAAGGTGTCTTTATTAAATAGTAAATTCTTTAAACTTAAAAAAAATACGGGGTATCCGGAAAATTCGTTCATAAAATTTGATAACAGACTTAAAAGCTTGCAAATTGATTTAATTTTTTTAGTATATAGTCAGAGACTATAAAATGACGTTTTTTAGTAGTATAGTCTTATAGTCTAGGTAGGTAGGTTTAGACATTCATGTCAGAAGTCAATGTCAGTTAACAAAACACAATTTTTTAGTTTCTTATCTGTTTTAAGTAATATAATCAATTAATTTATGTGCTACGTCCGTCAATAACCAATAAATTTGAAATAACATATATATCTTATAACGGGTTGCCAATGTTTTCAAGTAAGTTTATTTTCCATTTTTATATAATTTCATAAAAATAATTACACTACATACCAAATAACAATATTCTAAAATTAAATAAATAACTTCTATATCTATATTTAAAAATTATAAACTTCATCAAGTCCTAGGTCTTCCTGGATTGTTCCTAGTACCGATGCTGCATTTCCCCCTTGCACGCTAAACCAATTCTTTGGATAATGAAACTTCGATATTTTTTGCATTTGTATTTTTTGCAAATTTCATTAATTTAAAAACCCCTTTGCCTCATCACCCAAAGGACCAAAAGTTTCAACAGCAGAAGGAATGAAGATAAAGCGTTCTTCAAGCTCTTTATATTTTAGATGTTTTTTATTCTCGGCAATACGAGCAGCCGCACCTCCAAATTAGAAGTTTTGTCCAGATAGGATTTTGCAAGTGTATGGCTGCAAGTAGCGTCCCAAAGTAATTGTTTTCCATATTTCCAGGGAATTAGGTCATTCCATCTACCCGTTTTCCATCGCTTCTGCAAACTCCAAAGGCTCTAACACAGAAGGATTTTCAGCTAAAATCAGAGCTCTTTTGATAATGTCATTTATCTGACTGTGTCTAGAAGAACGCCCTGCACTTTTTGCAGCTTAACCCATGTAGGCCATAAATATCAGCATTTTGCCGCAAACGCAGGTTGCTCTCCACACACAGGCAGACCAAGTCTGAGAGCGATGGAAATATGGAATGTTTTGTTATCTAACAAATTTCCCAAGGACGAAGATGGAAGTGCGTTAATCCAAGCATTACTTTCAGGGGCCTGAAGAGCAAGTAGACGTGCCTTATCTTCACTTGTCTGGCACATGTTTGTAATATATTTGTGACGAGCTTGACAAATTAAAAAGTCAAAATCTTTCTGTTTTTTGGTAATTCTTGTGGTTGATTTTGAAGATTGCAAACAGGTAACCATCTTACAAAACAATTGCTAAAATCATTATCTATTGTCGCAAGAATATAGGAAGGTAAAATTTTGGAAAGTAAACCTGACACTCTGACACGTTATTGATTGAACCTAAAAAGGCAGAAATAGACAGGGTGGATGTATCTCTTATTCCAAGACCTCCAAATTTTAGTGGCAGAGTGCTTTGTAACCAAGAATTTAATTTAATATCACAATTTGTTATGTCTTGAACTAAACTTTGTAATACATTATCAAAATTACAAAGTAATTCTGGAGATTTCCAACAAGGTGAACATCTTAACAAATAAGACATTCGAGGTATGGCAAAGGAATATTTTAGTAAATAATAGGAAATATGTGAGTCTATAAATTTTAATTTGGGCTAAGAGATTTTAAAAATTCTGTCTTTTTATTAATTGAATATTCAATTTCATTTGACGAAAAAGCACTTCTAATAAATTAAAATTTGAAAGGGAATTACTGACAGATTAGGAACAACACTTAAAAAATTTGATAGTATATTGGAATGATCTTTAGATAAAACAGTTAATTCACACTTATCAAAATTTAAATTTAAACCCAAATCTTTACTTCTTCTGATTATTTTATGAAAATTATCTAAAACCGATTTTGGGTTTCCAGCAAGTGTATCGTCATCTAGATACCAAAGATTTATTTCTGTATTTAATGATAAAATAAGTGGATGAATTGCTAAACTAAAAGGAGCTGGTCCAAGAGGATCTCCTTGTTGGACACCTCTTTAAGAAAAAATATGTTGATCACCGTAAGAAAGTAAACTCGGATTATCATAACAATGGGCTATAAATGGTAAAAATTCTGGAAGATATTCGCTTACTCGTGATAAAATTGTTTTTCTATTAACCATGTTAAAAGCGTTTTGATAATCTATTTTTAAAATAACTTTATCTGATTCGTGAGGATAAAGAAGAAAACGACGTATTGCATGTATTGCTGCTTCTGCTCCGCATTTTGTTCCAAAGCCAAGTTGATATGGGCGAAAAAGGTTTCCTAGCTTTTCATAAATACGAGAGCATATTAACTTACAAGCTAAACGTCAGAAACATATTCCTACTGCTATTGGTGGAATACCTCCATCTTTTTTATTAAAAGCACATAGGTTTGCTCCATAAAAAAATTACAAATATCTTTTGGAACTGAACCTTGAAATAAATGAGTTATAAAAGACTTAATTGACGACAGTAATTTAAAAGAATGGTTACCATGCTCGTCACTTACCAAGTCCTTAAGATGTCTTGGGCTTAATGAATCTATACCACCAGAAGACCCAGGACGAAATGAAAAAATAGCACTTTTAATTTCATTTTCAGATAAATTAAAATTAGTTATATTATTATTAATTTAATTTTAATTGAAGTTTGATAGTTCTGCTATCTATATTTGAATTTTTACAAACATTTTTAAATTCTTCCAAAATAAACTGACAGTTATAGCTATTTTTGTTATAAAACAATTTCGACGTAGAATTTGTTAAGTTACTTTACTTTCATTTAAAGACAACCGGGACAATTAATATTTGTATAATATGTTATTGACAATCATCACGATATTACAAATCAATCTTGCAGTGAAAAAAATCTAATGGCAAGGAAGACCGCCCACATAGACCGAGCGCTCGCGGCAGAAAAAAGAGACCGATTTTTTACAGGCTGCCTTTGATACAGGTGATATTTATAGCCACAAGCTATAGATAGATGCACCTATTAAGTTCCGCAACGTGTTACTTCATATTTAACATTAACTTTAATTAGCAAAAAAAAGCTTCTTAAATCAACTTTTACAGTCTGCCAATTGTTGAAGCATAAGGCTAGATTGCCAAATCCACAAAAAAGTTGCAGGCAGACGGTTTTCTCCAGTACAAGAGTAAAGGATACTAATGCTAGTTCGCAAAAAAATCGTGTAACTAAAAACAATTTTTTACAGTCTGCCAAGCACAATTTAGACTAATGTGTGCATCAGATTGACGAATTTTCACAAGGCAGACTGTTTCCCGATTTTTAAAAATTGATACATAAAAGTTATTTAACAAATTTAAAAAAAAATTAATTAAATTAATATTTATAAACATACCTAAATATATATTTAAATTTATTTGAAAAGTATTTTAAAGATTATTAAATTAAAAAAAAAGAAAGGTATGGGGTAGAATCAAACCCGGAACCTCCGGGTTGGAAGCCTCGAACGCTACCGCTGAGCCACATGGCTATTTAATATAACATATTGTATAATCCGACCTTGATCGCGTCGACTTGGGGCAGGTTTCTGCTGTCTGCTTTTACAAAATAGTTGTCCATGGTAAAAGCACAGTAAAAGTACTTGACAGAATTTGTAAAATATTGCAAATAAATCACCCAAAAACAATGGATAATATAGGAAAATCTTATTAAAACAGTTTCGAAAGCTAATATATATCACAAGTAGGCGCAAGTAGGCAAACAAGCAGGGGACGTCGTTATAAACTTGACCAATCAGGAGCGTTTTGTGTTATGGGACAAACGTTTAAAAAATACATTTTTATGTACGGATTTTTAAATAAATAAATTATTATTTTCAACTATCGTTAATAAATAACCATTTTTAAACTCTTAATTTATACTGATAACAGTAATTGACACTTTATTTTTCGCATTGTCAAATAGCCTATTTTAGCAGTAGAGCGTCTATCCTTGATCGTCATCCCGAGCAACATGGCGGAGCAGGAAGAAAACATAGAAAACATACACTAGTACCTTTACAAATCGTCTGCCATTCAATAGTTTGTTTATTTATTACCTAAATACTGTTTGAAAACAATGGCAGACTGTAAAAAATTGTTAACCATTATAAGTTTTTTTTACAAGTTTAACTGCGTCTGCCTACATTTTAAACTTCGTAAATTAGTATGCTAATAATTTAATATGAAATATTTATAGTAAAAGTTGTTATTTATTTAATAGGCAGACTGTAAAAAATTGTTCTGAAATATTGTGAAAAATTTGTTAATTAACTTTTATGCATCAATTTTTAAATATCGAGAAACAGTCTGCCTTGTGAAAATTCGTCAATCTCATGCACACATTAGTCTAAATTGTGCTTGGCAGACTGTAAAAAAGTGTTTTTAGTTACACGATTTTTTTGCGAACTAGCATTAGTATGCTTTACCCTTGTACTCGAGAAAACCGTCTGCCTGCAATTTTTTTGTGGATTTGGCAATCTAACCTTATGCTTCAACAATTGGCCGACTGTAAAAGTTGATTTAAGAATCTTCTTTTTTTTCTAATTAAAGTTAATGTTTATATATGAAGTAACACTTGCGGAACTTAATAGGTGCATCTATCTATAGCTTGTGGCTATAAATATCACCCGTCTCTGCCGCGAGCGCTCGGTCTACCAGGTCCTATGTTTAAAGATATAAAAAGTCATATTCCAGAGTCACTGACTTATTTTTTGGAACAAATATTAAAAAAAAATAAACGGTTTAATTTAGAATATTTAAAATTAGTATGTACAAACATTAGTCATAGCATTATTACTGCTCTTCGCCCTCGGTCTTTTAGGTCCAAGCTACAATTTTATCTCGCAGTTTTTTTATTGAAGATTTGCCTCAAAACGTCTCCTACATTTTTTTATCCTTTGGTATGTGCGCATCTTATAATGAAACTATAATGTACGATGCAACAACAGTTTTTTACTGTCCACCTCATGTCTTACCACCAGAAAGTGGCACGTTTATTCAATATGTTGTAGACAATGCTGATATAAATGTAAATACATTAGATGGTAATATTACGCTTCACATAATAGGTATCATGGATATTGAATAAGAAGACCTTTTATTCTACTAGGATTTAATAAAATAGACCGTGGAGTAGGCCTACTGAGGAAATCACGTTAAAAAACACGCGTCAAGTACATCACCTCACAGTGGCGTGGAAACGTGTGCATAGTGTAGTTAATGAAACTTTATTGAATTTATGCATGGGTACCCCTAATTTTTGGGCTAACTTGACCGACAATAATATTAACAAAATTTTTATATTATTACTACTTTATTAGCGCCAATCATCTCAATTTTTTGAGTCTTACATTAAACGAGGTAATTAAAAATAGTCTAACTTCTTAAAAACACTTAAAAACCTTTCAGAAAGTAGTTAGCAAAAAAGAACATTTTAATTATTGTTTATTAATAATATGCTTATATGCTAAATAGGTTATTCTTGGGCTCATTTTATAAAAAAAATATACGGGCATAGAAGCCAAAGGAAATGAAGAAACTTTGTATTTAATGCAAAATTTGTATTAAAATCAATATCCTAGCAGAGCGCTTTCGGTAAAATCATCATCAGTGCTATTTGTAAAGCAGATGCTACAGCCTTTGAAGCGTATATTATATGTAAACAGAACATTGACAAACTTATCACATTATTTAATTAAAAATTAAAAAAGAAATTGTAAATAAATCTCACATTTTTACCTTTGAAAGGGTGAATTTTTAAATTTAGTTCACACTAAGATAAAATTTTGTTGAAAAAAGGAACGTGACGTGTTATACGGTACAATATAGGTTATTTATTTTTTTATTAAATAAAAAAAGTAGCAAAGCTTAGTTTGTGAACGTTAAAAAGTTGCTATGCTTAACTTTTCATTTGTAAAAAAGGCTAATTATAAGCTTTTATAGTTAAAAAAAACGTTGCTGGCAAATATAAAAAGTCATTTCGCGTTACTTGGACGTGCTGATAAAATATCATTTTTTACAGCTTTAGTTAACATAACAAATCTTTAACGATCTCTTAATTAAAAAAAATTTTTAATGTAAAAAACTTTACCAACCATATTTTTAAAATTTTTATTTATAAAACAGTTGATTTTATCGATGTCAATCAAGAATACCTTTTTTTTTAGTTTAAGGTTTAGTTACTCAAAAATAATATTGTTAGGCCTTTATCAAGGTAAAAAAATTGCTATTATTGTGTCAAAGGTCGTCCGTCCCGGGCAAACCAAATAAGCAAAATATGATTTAATGGGCTTATTTTAAAAAGGCTTACCTAGTAACCATCATATTAAAAAAAACATTAATTTAGGCGTACTATTTTAAAAGTTATTAAAAAAAATAATTTAAGAGGCGTCCGTTATTTACCTGTATCTCCATAGAAGAAGGAAAAAAGTTTATGGGAACTGGTCATAATATTTTTAGGTTTTCCATTGGATTCCGGGAGATTGCCCACGTATTCTGGGGCACCCTGTATTTACAAAGATATTTAAACATCTTTTTTTTAGGTTAAGTATGTTTTAAGATTTTCGTTAATTAAATGCATTTATTTAAGTTAAGCGATTTCTAGTGATTTGTTTCATACTCTACGTGTAAAATAAAATAATTAAAAAAATCAAAAACATTAATCCTTGAATTTTTCAAATATTTTTTCACTTTTTTTTTGAATTTTTTTTATTTTTTTTTTTGTGAACTTTAAAAGTAGAAATATTTAAGAGTAAAAAAATAATAATTGTGTTGGTTTTACATCCCAAATCTTAACAATGACCATTGATTTAATAACAAAATAGTATATTCAGCTGCTATTGGTCTAATTGTTATTTTGAGGTTATTTGGAATTTACAGGTAAAACAAAATTTAAAAAACCTTACTTTATTTTTTTTAAATGTACCTAATTAGCATGTATCAACATAAATTCCGTAAAGAATAGTGACAAATGTATTTTTTCCACTAAAACTGCTAAGAATCTGAAATGCTTGGACGGCACTTTATTTATTTTTTGTGCGTGTTGTCCCGTCTTTTATTCCTAAATCTTATAATCGTAAATCATTTTTCACAAAACCTTTAATCATACTTTTTTTACAAAAAAAAAAACAAAACAAAGACCATTGTTATATTTCAAATAGAAATAATGCGGCACGGTATTGTTACAGGTTAATACACAATATATTCGATTAAAAATAAAAAAGAGATCTAGAAATAATGGGACGGAGATTGCTATGTCGTAAAAATATTATTTTCATATGTAAAAACTTTGGATACACATAAAATAAGCAAACTAAATTAAATACTTTCTCCGCATCTTATTTATTCGCTTGTCCATCTGGTTGCTTTTTCTTGTAGTTATTCCTTAAAAATATTTTAAAATTTTAGCCTTATCCCAAAGTTAATAATAACTAAGATACAGAGTGTCACACTTTTAATTTTATTTTGTTTTTTTGTAATAACTTCTTCACTAAAATACATGGCAGTACAAAATTGGGGATTTGGAAGGTCTTTGAGGCAAGAAATTCAAATTCGTCCATACGTTAGATGTTGCTAGTAGTCTACCCCACTTGTTTTAGATGGCATAATTTTTTTTAAGCTTAGTATGATGACCTGTTAATCAAAAAATAAGTTACCATAATTTCCTTTGCATTAAAAATGTTTACCTAATTTAAGTCTCCAGGAGCAACTGTTTTCGAGATAAACGCAGGGACCCCAATTTTCCTATAAAAATGGGTTTCGGCAAAGATAATACTACTACGGATAAGATGAACCATTCAATGCTATATTTTGATTACCCCTAATGGACTTTGGCTAACGCAACCGATGTCCATCGAGAGATTTTCGCGATATCCTTGAACGAAAGTTAAACAGTGTTGCCGGCAGTTACTATTGGCGTGATGAAAGCGACTAAAACACAATCCGTTTAGTCGCCCGCTTTCGCTACTTCGTGTTCCGAATAAGGACAAGGACAGACATTGGCAATGTCGCACGGTTTGTTTCGCTGGGGCGAGGTTACCGCTTAATTTTATTCACATTTACGGAAGCATTGATATCTTCGAACTGATTCAAAACGCCCCATTTAAATGAACCATCTATTCGTAGTAGTATTATCTTTGGTTTCGGCCATGGTGATAGTTCTAAACACGCTGATCAAAAGTCTTTACGAGCACAAAACTCCTCAAACCTCCCCCAGAATCATCCTTTATCTTTTAGGGTTTTTTGAGGAATTTGGGGGGGTTCGGATTTGGTGCCCAAATTTTGATCAAGGTGTTGAGAACTATTACTTTGCAAAGTTTAAAAATAATTGGCCGAAACCCATTTTTAATAGGAAAATTGCGGGGTCCTTTAAAGTGCGCTTATCTAGAAAGCAGTTGCTTTTAGCGACTTAAATAAGGTATACATTTTTAATGTAAAGGGAATTATAGTAACTTATTTTTTAATAAACAATATACTTAGCTTAGGAAAAGTTATGCCATCTAAATCAAGTGGGGTATAGAAAATATCAATAATCATCATTGTACTATTATGTATCTGTTAAAAATCTTGTAAATTTAAAACTTGGTATTATGGAAAACAAAAATAGTTTAGATCAGTTATTTATAACCCTTCGTTAAAATATAAAATTATAAATACAATATTCTTATCATAACTTTTTTATTTAGTAGATATTTAAATAAAAAAATTAAATACGTATGTTTCCTTTATAAAGTTATACTTATATTTTTCTTTATAATTTGCTTTAAAATTTCTAGGAATACAGAAATACAAAGGGATTATTATATGTCTTTTCTTTTGATCGGTATGAAAATAGATAAGTAGTTCTAAATTTACTTTGTATTCATGCAAACAAAAAGCACCATCTACCCGTAATTGTTTGGTTGCATAGAAGCATAATTTTATTAATCTTTAAGGTATAATATTTTATATTTTAGGAAAAATACAAAATACGAGTTTTTAAACATAAGAAAACCCCAGCTAAATTACTATAATGGCAAAATGCAAAACGTTTGATATTAAAAGTAACTTTTTTTTAATTTATTATACAGATGGATTCCTGAGAACTTGGAGTCTACGTTTTATTGAGAGTTTGAGAATTAAAACATTTTACTGAAAATCGAAGCGAGACAGATAATGCTCAATGTTGCCAGTTTTACAGCACAGAAGGTAGTTGGAAAAAGATTCCCTACCTTTTCTCGACCGCCACATCTGAAGTAAGAGGTATGCTTATTGCTTTGCGGGACATGGGCCGCGTCAGTACTAAAAGATATGGCATACTAAATTTCTTAATAAACCGTTGTTGTCTTTTAAAGTTACTGTAAAGTGAGTTAATACCCTTGGCGTTTAAATAAAACTTAATATTATGAAGTAAAACCTAAATATCAATATCAATAAATTCTTTAAAATATAATGATTTTTAAAACTAAAATAAAACAAACAATTTCAACAACCTGACTTTTTAACCTTTCAAAAATATTTTAAATAATTTAGGAAGTAGGTACTGCCTGATCAGGATACACAAAAGCACAACGCAAGTATAAGTTTTTTTTTATGGTAAAAAAAAGATATTATATTATTAACTATATGTAACAAAAGTTACATATAGTTTGGCCCCCAAAAAAAAAGTAAATCTGTTATTCTAAAAAAAAAAATTAAAATAAAAATTAACAGAACACATACAAATAGATACTTAAATTTTACTTAAAATCATACAATAATGGTGAAAAAAATGGAGTTGTTAAAAGTATTTTAATAGAATTAAAATAATTTGTTTTGATTAAAATAAAGAAAATAAATAAAAATTTAAAATATATTTAATTTTAAAATTATTATCCTCTTAATTTTATTAACAAATGCATGAAACCCCTAAAGTAAATTTATTTTTCCATATATTCTTGGCTTATCAAATAAAAGTTTAACAAACGGGTAATAAATTTAATATTCGTACTTACTTTAAAACACAAAACACAATTAAATCTTAAGTAACAAAAACAAAACCATATAATACAAAAGAAAACACAATAATAGCTATTTTTGTATTTAAAGGGAATATAAGCCCTTTTAAAGGGCGAAATAGGCCCAGGGCCCCCTGGCCCGAGGGCTAGATTTGACCTGATGGGCATTTTTTCCAAAAGGGGCCCTGGCATACAATGCTTTATGTTTTACCCAAAAAAGAGTTTTTCAATGACTAATTAAAATTTTTATTCGCAATATAAAAAAAAGTTGCACCTGTACCTGTATACGTAAGTAGATAATGACTGGTGGGAAAATTTTACTTTTGCTATCAGTTAGTCAGTTGGCATTTTTTTTAACGATTTGCTCAAAATGGAAGAAATTCCACAAAATATAAAAAAAAAGGCCATAAAAGCGACCGAAAAAAATTTTTTTCCCGTTAAATCAAGGGGAAAAGTATGATCGGGGGGATGGATATTTTTATTTGGGGAAAATGCGAACGCAATTTTTAAAAAACCCAAAACGTTTTAATGGCATATTTCCAGGAACTTTTGGAAGTTATTGATTTTATTTTAATACATATGTTTAACAAACTTTATTATTTTTAGCCGGGGAAAAACAGTTCCCCAATTTTCCCCCCGGGGCCCAAATATTCCACCCCCAAAGGTTACGTTGATGGTTATGAAACTATAGACATTTCGCAATACCATCGTCTCATATCTTTTTTAAAAGTTAAGTCGAAAGGATACGTCCCCAAAAAGTCTAAAGTTTTGGGGAAGGGGGAAAAAATAATTTTAAAATTTTTGGGCTTTTTATGATATCTACTTGGTACACAAAGTCATATTGGTAATGGGTGTTTTTGGAGGTTTAAGACGAGATGAGTTGGTCAAAATGACCATTGATGACTTTTAAAATAGAGGAACAGTCTTTTATAAAGGTACCAGAAACTAAAACTTCAATTTAAAAATTTTTTCTATCATTGAAAAAATTTGGGGGCTTTAAATTTAATAAAAAAGTACACAACATTAAGACCAGCGGGGAAAAAAGGAGCGAAGATTTTTTCTTACCTATAGAAAGGGTTGTTTTCAAAAAACCCATTGGAAAAAATACCATAGGAAGCCTCCCAACATTTTTCGCAAAATTTTTAAAACTGGATAATAAGGGGAACTTATACCGGGGCCCTGTTTGCGTCGCACATCGTCAACTTTCCGTTGAGGCAAAAGGGCTTCGTTTGAAACCTAAAAACAAAATAGAAAAGCTCTTCAGTAGCTGAAGGAAAATAGAAAAAAGTATTTCATCCAAAAAAAAAATAGCCAAAATGATTAATTCAGTTAATTCCCCCCTTAACCTATTGAAAATTCTTTAATGGACTGTTTTTTTTTTACAAAAAAACGTTAGTGCTACCACCGCTGCTACCATCACAAAAAACACCGACCATTCTATAGTGGGATCAGCTACATTTTTCCCCAAAATTGTAATTTTTATTTTGGGGAAAAAAGTTTAATTTTTTTTGTATTGTTTAAAAAAAAAATTTTTTTTTGTATAAACTTGATCTTTATTGTGAGAGAAAAAAATTGGGGTAAGCAATAAAATTTCTATTTTAATTGGGGGATTATAGGGGGCATTATCATAATGCCTGCTTATAATGCCCTGGTGGGGATAGCAGGTATTATTTATCATAACATATTCCGTTTCTAAGGTATTATGGGGTCAATAAAAAGATAGGTAAAACATAAATAATATTAACATGATCTCTCGTGAAAGCAATAAATTTTATAAAGGTGAAACTTCCAGACCATTAGCCAATTGCATAAAAAATATAGAACATACATTAAAAACACAGAATGGCACAAATCAAAAATCTTTTACCACGCATTTAATAACAACCACATAAAAAACTGAAATGCTTTAAGTATTTTAGCAAAGAAAACTTGTTTAAAAAACGAAAAAATAAAAGATAGTGCATTTATATTATTAAATAAAGATGTATATGTAGCATCGATATCTATTAATTGAAATAATACATTGTTACCTGTGCCTGATGCTAAAGTAATTTTAGGTAAACCTAAAATCAATCAACACACCACCGTTTTTTATCTTTTTTAAAAATAATAAATATAAAAACTCATATGTAGTTTTTGACAAAACGTCATGAATAATAAAAAAACTCTTAAAATCTTTTAAATTGTATAACGAAATTCTTACAAATTTGATTTTATCTATTTTATTTTCCACTTAAGTTAATCATAATAACGGTGGAGAGTTTTCCACCAAAACATCGATACATTTTTAAATATTGTGGGTTTTTTGGGAGGTTCTCTCTTTTTTATTGGTTTAAACTTACAAAAAAACATATTTATTTAATACTATAATATAACTTACAGTTATTTTAATATAGAAATATTAAATTTTGGTTTTTAATAATATCAGTGGTTTAATGAATATGGGGTATACAAAATAAATTTTAATGAAAGAAATATTATTTTGATAAAATATAATAAACATTTGAGTTGCATTATTATTTACAAAATATGATTATTAGTAAAACATTGTTTATTAATAAAACATGGCTTGATTAATATTGACATTTATATGTGAGTTGAAACCTAATCTATAAAAAAAAAGCAAATGGCAACTTTTTGCACATGGTTCATAGAAAATTATTGTCCTATTTAAATTAATATTTTACAAATAAAATGATTTTAAAGAAAAGAAATTTACATTTTTTCATTATTTAAAACAAAGACTGTTTAAACATTTTTCTTACAAAAATTATCATGAAGAACACTGATAAATAAAACTACTAAAATGTATTCACAATTATTGTTACTGCAGTTTCAACTCACAGATTTTATTTTCAAAAAAAATATTTTTTAGACTAAAGTATCAATACAAAAATAAGGTAATTTAAAAATTTTAAGGGAAAAATTTTAGGGGGGGAGAAATTTAAAAAAGGGGCGAGGGGAAAAAGGGGGAAAATTGGTTTTTTCTTTTCAGTTTAAAATTTTATTTTTGTTTTTTTTAAAAAGATAGTTTTAAATTTTGGTTTTGAATAGTGTAATTTTTAATTTTTTAAATTTGGGGTTTGTGGTTTTTTTAAACTTTTAAAAAAAAAATTTTTTTTATTTTTCAAAATTTTTTAAATTTTTGTTGTTTTTAAAAAATTTTTTGAACTTTCCCCTTTTAAACTCCTGATTTATTTTTGTTGGTTTTACCCCTTTTTTATAATATTCGATATTTTTAAAAAAAAAGAAAAAATTTTTGTTTGGATAGAGTGAAAAAATAAAAACTCTTCCAAACACAATTTTTGGGTTTTTTTTAAATCTCAGAATAGGTATATCGAATATTTAAAGGAAACAAAAAAAATTTTAAAAAATAGGGGGTTTTTAAAGTTGAAATGTTCAAAAGTGAAAACCTTTTTTTTGGAAAAAAGGAAAAAAAAAAAAACTCGCTATTTGTTTTTTTACTAAAAAAAACGGGGTTCTTTAAATCATGTTTAGAACAAAAAAAAAAATTCCCCCAATTTTTTTAAAAAAAAGAAATATTCACTATTCAAATTTAAAAGGTTAAATATCTGGAATCCCAAAAAAAACAAAGGCAATAAAAAAATAATGTACATCTGCTTAAGCCCCAAAAAACCGTACCCCCTATTTCTTTTCCAAACCATAATAAACTGTTAATTGCTTTTCCCCCCTTTTCCCTTTTTTTCCACTTACGCCCTTTTTTTTAAACTGGGTTAAAAAACTTGGGGTAACTCTAGTGTTAACACTAGGGGTTTGGCAGTCATACGAATGTAGCAAAATCGTTGATTTGGCTATCAAAAAAAGTGGAAGAAGAAGAATTACCGTTGACTTAACTCTACATTTTTGAAATTTGTAAATATTTACGGTTATCGGTTATATGTTTTCTGTTTTTCTATAATTGGTGTATTTTATCCAAAATTTTGATCATGAATAAGAGAAGTTTTAATTTTAATTTGTCAACAAAAAGTAAAAAAAACCCTGAGGACCATTTTGCGC
>JAHBCN010014633.1:0-22351 GCA_019359885.1 Listronotus oregonensis
AAAAAAAATTAAAGATTAAAATATTTTTAAGCCTCTTTTAAAAACATTCTTTTTTGCATTTAGGGTTTTAAAAATAATTTTTTAAAGGAAATGTAAATCAAATATTTTTTGTAAAAATGTCTTTTATCGCATTTAAAAAAAATTTCGGGTTTCCTTTTAATTTCTTTGGGGTTTTTGAAAAACTCAAAATCCACCCTAATGTAAACCCTAAAGAAATTTCCCCTATTTTAAAAAAAACCCGGAATTTTATTGCTTATTTTTCAAAAAAATTTGTTTTAAATTCAAATTTGTTTTCTAAATTTGCTATTTTTTAAAAAATTTAAAACATTGTTACAAAATTTAAATTGGTTAACCTTCAAAAAAAAAATTAAAAAATTTGTTTTTTGGGAATTTTTCGAATTTAAATTGGGCTATCTTTTACCCAAATTTTTAAAAAATTTTTTTAAAACTTATATTTTTCTTTATGATATTTTTTTATGGTAAAGGATGTTTAACAAAAATTCCATTTTTTAAATTTAACTATCCTTTAAATCTGCATTTATTGAGGTTAAGTCAGAGACGTCTAAAGCTGCGTTTACACCAAAGTCTTCCAATAAGTTTTCCACAAGTTCAGGCAATTTTTTGCTTTTTCTACAAAATACAGCAACTTTTTCTGTCTTCCACTTGACAAACCTTCTACTAAATTTTGGATTCCCCCGGAGTGTCGGCAAAGATGCACGCTTTGCGCAAGAAACTTGTAGAAAACTAGTGGAGAACTGAAGAACTACTGCCTAAACCTTTCGCACCAATTCTTTGGCAACAAGTTTTCCACTTGTTTTTCTAATGTGAGAAAAGCAACTTTTAGTTTTCTACAAACGATTTTTAGTCAACTTTTGGGTGTAAACGCGCCTTAAGAATGCAGACATAGTGCTCTATTTATAGATTATTTTATCTTCTCTTCACAATGTACCATTATATAAAAATTATTAAAATCATTGAACATGTCATGGATTTTTAGAAAAATCTGAGAAAATAATGCAAAAGGCACAAAAACATAACAAAAATGAATTAATATGAAGGCTCTCACAGATAAAACCCATGTTACCATGATCCTTTGTCAAAGGAAACTGAGCTGTTAGTATTTAAAATTTAGAATTCACTAGAACTTTGGATCCCATTAAATAAATCAATTGTTAGATACAATATACCCCCTATTTTTTTTAAATTTTAAATATACTTTTTTTCTATTTTATAAAAACCCCTTTCTAAAACATTGATGAAACCTAATAATGTTCCAAACATTATGTATTTAAATGGATTTATCCTACAACATAGATTTACACTTTTCTGACAAAAAAAAACCTTTGTTACTCTAGTAAAACTTTGAAAAGCATAATATAGAAAGTTTTTAATTTTTTTCAGAAAGATGGAACAGCTATATCATTAAGATTATTTAAAAATAAAGTCAAAAGCCTATTATTGGTCGATACAATTTGCAGGAGTACTGCACTGATACCTTTTAATTGTTTTCAACTGACATAGTTTGTTTTATAAATGCGTTTTTCTGGTTTCTTTTATTTGAATTGACGATAATATTTTTGTATTCCTGTTAGTGTGCTGTTTTTATATTTTACAACATTACTAATATTGATTAGGAGTTTTAATTGATGATTGTTGTTTCTCTATTTGTATAGTTTTCCATTAGCTTTGGACAAAATAAAAAAGATTATCAGATTCTTCATTGAAATGCTACCAATTATACCTAATTATAATAGATGGCCTGTAGACCGAGCGCTCGCGGCAGAAAAAAGAAACCGAATTTTTACAGGCTGCCTTTGATTCGGGTGATATTTATAGCCACAAGCTATAGATAGAAGCACCTATAAAGTTCCGCAACGTGTTACTTCATATATAAACATTAACTTTAATTAGCAAAAAAAAAGAAGATTCTTAAATCAACTTTTTACAGTCTGCCAATTGTTGAAGCATAAGGCTAGATTGCCAAATCCACAAAAAAGTTGCAGGCAGATGGTTTTTTCCAGTACAAGAGTAAAACATACTAATGCTAGTTCGCAGGAAAATCGTGTAACTAAAAACACTTTTTTACAGTCTGTCAAGCATAATTTAGACTTTAGACTAATGTGTGCATGAGATTGACGAATTTTCACAAGGCAGACTGTTTCCCGATTTTTAAAAATTGATACATAAAAGTTATTTAACAAATTTTTAACAGTATTTCAGAACAATTTTTTACAGTGTAAAAGTTATTTAAATATAACTTAACAGTTCACAATATTGAATAAAACAAATGGCAGCCTAATACGATGTATACATATAACTGCAAAACTATTTTTAATTTGCAAAAAAAGTAATGACTTTTAACGAATTTTTACAGTCTGCCATTGTATCCCAACAATGTTTAGTTAGTAAATAAACAAACTATTGAATGGCAGACGATTTATGATGGTACATCTAGCGTTAATTGAAACTTTGAATATTATAGAATCGCGCGGTAGGCAGGTAACGTAAGATTGATGGGGTCAGGTAAAGTTAGGTGCACTCGATGTTCTTTGCCTGAATTATGATGCACATAACCCTACCTGACCCCGGTCAATCTTCACCTGACCATGGCGTCCTAACGCCACTTGACCCCGGTCAATCCCGGCTTTTTCTATGTTATTAAAATTTACACATAATAGTTTTAGAATAAAATACTGAGTTTTTCTGAGTAATTACAATTCACGCACATTACGTAATTGGGATTCTGGAAGTTTATTTCTTGACATCAATTTTTTTCAAAATTAATTTTTAACAAATTATTTTTATATAACATCTAAAAACAAAGTAACTGTTTTGTGTGTAAAATATTCATAAATTTACACACAAAAAAGCTTCAAGTTTACTCAATAATTCTGCAAATATTCCCCCACACATTTGATGTAAAAAATGTATAATAATAAAAATATATTTTTTTAAGAAAAGAAATTAATTTAATTAATATTTATAAACATACCTAAATATATATTTAAATTTATTTGAGAAGTATTTTAAAGATTATTTAATTAAAAAAAAAGAACGGTATGGGGTAGAATCGAACCCCGAACCTTCGGGTTGGAAGTCTTGAACGCTACCGCTGAGTCACATGGCTATATAATATATTGTATAATCCGACCTTAATCGCGTTGACTTGGGGCAGGTTTCTGCTGTCTGCTTTTATTAATGCAGAATATGAAGAAATAAATAGTGTCAGAGGAAAGTGATTTATTATTTTTATTCTGTTAGTTCAATAAAATAGATATTTTTTAAAATTCCAAAATCGTCCGTGTGTTACAAAATCTAATTTATTATAATACTGACACTAGTACCTTTACAAATCGTCTGCCATTCAATAGTTTGTTTATTTATTACCTAAATATTGTTTGAAAACAATGGCAGACTGTAAAAAATTGTTAACCATTATAAGTTTTTTTTTTACAACTTTAACTGCGTCTGCCCACACTTTAAACTTCGTGAATTAGTATGCTTATAATTTAATATGAAATATTTATTGTAAAAGTTAATATTTATTCAATAGGCAGACTGTAAAAAATTGTTCTAAAATACTGTGAAAAATTTGTTAATTAACTTTTATGCATCAATTTTTAAATATCAAGAAACAGTCTGCCTTGTGAAAATTCGTCAATCTCATGCACACATTAGTCTAAATTGTGCTTGGCAGACTGCAAAAAAGTGTTTTTAGTTACACGATTTTTTTGCGAACTAGCATTAGTATGCTTTACTCTTGTACTGGAGAAAACCGTCTGCCTTCAACTTTTTTGTGGATTTGGCAATCTAGCCTTATGCTTCAACAATTGGCAGACTGTAAAAAGTTGATTTAAGAATCTTCTTTTTTTGCTAATTAAAGTTAATGTTTATATATGAAGTAACACGTTGCGGAACTTAATGGGTGCATCTATCTATAGCTTGTGGCTATAAATATCACCCGTATCAAAGGCAGCCTGTCTATGCTGGAAGCTTAAAAAAGCACGCTCATATACAGGGTCTTTGATTATATTTAGGTGGCATCTGGAGCCTTAATTTTTGAAGACAGAAAAAAATGTTTTATTAAAAAATCGTAGATTTTTTCCATATTATCTTTTGCAATTATCAGTAAAAAAATATTGAAATATAAAAATGGAAAAATATGGGCAACTTAAACTTTTTTTAATGGAACACCCTGTGTATTATGCACTACAACGAAAAATCTTTTTTTTTTCTGATTTCAAATTTATATTCATTGATGATATTTGGATGAACCATTTTTGAGATATTTTAGCTTAAAATATAAATAAATTTAAAAAAAACCATATTAGTATCAAGAAAGCTATGAAAACAACAAAATTATTTTAATAAATTTGACGTCTCGATATTGTAAAAAGTTGAAGTTTATCATTTTAACTATTAAGAATAATTTATATTGCTTTCTTGACGATGGGCTATTTAGTAAAAAAAAATCGCTATTGTGCGTCTTTTTTATGGTAACAATAATACTGTGATGACAGTGCAAAGGGAATATTACTTATTATATCCTTAGCAACAGGTACCATCTATAGATATTATTAAATACATAGTAAGAAAATTTATTAAACAAAAAGGCTTAGAAATAAAGAAAAGGACTGTAGCACGAAATAAAAACAAAGTTTTGGATATCCTCTTTTTTTCCAGGATAATTATTATACTTCTTCTATTGGACTAGCACAAACTACTTACTTTTAATAATTTTAGAAAATCCTAAAATATCAATCTTAAATGTGGCATCTGAACTTTATAAAACAGATTATAAAATTTATTCAACCTTAAAATTTTACAAATTTTATCCTTATAAATTTATGTCCGTCCAGAATTTTTCTGAAGAAAACATGCAGGACAGACCTGAGTATGCATTGTAAAAAGTTAGGTTTATGCAGCAGGATCTAGAGTTTTTAAATATAATTCTATTCACCGACGAGTCTTTCTTCACTATATAGCAGGAATGTTTAATCATAAAAATAAACATTATTGGTCCAGAGAAAACCCTTACCAAATTCAGCAGTATAACAATTTTATTGTTTTCATGGCTTTCTTGTTACTAATATGAAACTTTTTTGCAATTTACTAATAATTTAAGCTAAAATATTTCAAAAATGGTTCATCCAAATATTATCAATGTATAAATATTTGAAATTAGACAAAAAAGATCTTTCGTTGTAGCACATAACATACAGGGTGTTCCATTTAAAAAAGTTGAAGTTGACCATATTTTTCCATTTTTTATTGCGATACTTTTTTAATGATAATTTTAAAAGATAATATGGAAAAAAACCTACAATTTTTATAAAAAATATTTTTTATGTCTTCAAAAATATGATTTGTCTTGAATGTATTTTTACTTTGATATTAGCTTATTGGTCTCTTGCTGTTAATTTTTATAATCTTTGTTAATGAGATTTTTTTGCTTATAACAATAAAGAATATTTGACTTTGACTTCAGTGAGACTTTTAGAAAGATGGCACCGAGGTTGAGTTAAAAAAATGAAAAATTAATTTTTTGATAATCAAGAAAACACATTAATTAGTCCAGACAATCAAGACTACTATAAAACATGAACAATTTTAAAAGATTTTATATTGTATATTAAGAAAAACATTACCTGTACTACCCAATTCCAGAAAGGATGCATGACATAGATACTGAGAATCCCAGTATCTTTGGAATTGTACTGAAAAAAAAGTAATAGTGAAAACCATTATTGAACAATAATTACATACAGGGATAAGGATTTTCATATATTTTATTATGTAAAACTAAGGGTAAAAGTGTAAATTACATTTGTAATGAAAATGAATAAACAACTTTAAATTGCTTTTTATTTCTACTGCGTATATATTATTTTTTATTTTAAACTAAATGTGAATAAAATTATATAGATACATAATTATATTAAATACCTAAGAACTTTAAAAAATTAAACTAGAAGACAAAACCTGTTCCTTAGGTCTTATCACTGACCTTTTGAAAATTTATTATTTCATTGTACTGAGTACTTGCATTAGTAATTAGGTACTTCTACAATTAGATAAAAAATTAAATTCCAGAACCAATTAAAATTATTTTGTCTTGTTGAGGTAATTTTTTAAGTTAAAAAACACTATTTTTTACATTTTATAACTGGAAAGTACTGGAATAGTGATACTGTAATTAAGGATAAATACTTGTTTTAAGTTTTAATACAAAAATTACCTTGTAATTATCAAATCCATCTAAATGGTCTTGATTTAAATATTCGGTTTCCAAAATCATGGTGAATCACTACGTTTATACTATAACACTACGAAATACAAAAGCAAACAACCACTTTGTTTCTTACAGCTACCAGTTTAACTCATTATTTTTAATTTAAAACCTAAATCAATAATTTTATTTTTAAATTTAATTTAAATGTATAGGTCCATATCCCTATGCGGTAACGAACACATGACAGTTCCCACCATCTTGAATTTTAATTAGATGAAGATAGCCGTATTGGTTGGTTTTTTCTGTCATGGCTGTAGTGGGGAAATTTGGTTCATACAACTCTAACCATAGATCATTTCACGTGGGTTCGGTAAGACGTACTGGTTGTTTTTTCGACCATATATCTGCTAGAGGCAGTGCAAACAAGCATGCAAGAGAAAATAAGAATCAAAATATAACTTATGTACTCCACCTACCAATCTTGCTTATGATGGCAAAACATTTCTTTTAAAGTGTTAGACAATGTTATGGTTATAATATAATGTAAAATCCATAATAAAAATGCGAAATAACCGCCATTTGTAGAAGGGTCAATAAAAAAATAACATTTTTTAAAATTTTATGTAATTTTATTTTTTAAATAAATGAAAAATATAACAAATCCACTTATAATATTTAAATTTTACAAAATATAAAAATTTTCCTATAACTACATAACATTCAATACATTAAAACTTGCTTTTCCAATAAAAAAATATACCCATTTAGAGTGGAAGTTGTTAGCCAGTTTCACCGATACACGCGAATAAAAACAGAAAATATTGTTGAATTGGGAAAGTTCAGGTTTAGAAAACAACTGTATCCCCAAATAAACATTAAGTTATAATTTAGTTGTTCTTTGTGTTTTTTTTGGTTTACTTAAAAATAATTCATATAACACAGACATGGGCGTTTCATTATATAGCACTTAAGTACATACCAATTATGTTTTCCATTTCCTAAACTGGTTAAAACTTTTTAATTATTTTGGAAATGTTTTACCCCAAATTATTCAGTACATATTTAGAGTATGATGAAACTTTATCACACATTATTATATAATACACATATTCTAGATTTTTTACTGTATAATAGAGCATAGAGGTAGAAATACATATAAAAAATAGAGACCAGAGTCACTTTGATGTTGTACCATTATTTTCATTGTTGAAAAAGTTTTCCAGCTCACTTTGGTCAAAATCAATCTCAATTTCTTCTAAGATAGCACCATTTTGATTTTTGGGTAAATCTACTTCTGCAAAATAAATGAGTTAACTTTAACATAATATTGCAGTTTGTAATGTTATATTAACTATTAGATAGTTTTTTTTTAAATAGGCAAATCAAAGACTTATTATAATTATAATAAATGCTTATTTAATTTTTGAAAAATTTTAAATTAAAGTTGTGGCATATGTATCTCTATTTTGTTAGCTTCTTCTGCTCTTTTATTGTAAAATACTGAAGGAAGGAAACATGGTCATCTGAGCAGAAGAATTGAAAACCCTAGACTTTTTAAGCATGTAAAAATATTAAAATATATACTAAAAATCTAAATAACTTTCTTTAAAAAGGTATTGTAAATACTTGGTTTTAAGGGGGTATTCTAGACTAGAATTTTCAAAAAATCGATTTTTTTTTGCATATTTTCAAAGTTTAGACCTTCAAAAATATGCCTGTAAAAGGATTTTAAAAAAATAATTAATTAATCCATTAATTATTAATTATTAAACCAGACCAAAACTTTAAATGCGTTTTTCGCAAAACTGTGTTTTTCAGAATGAATGACATGATATCTCAAGTTTCAGTGGATCGATTTACTTTAAATTTGGTACAGAGCTTCTTAATATATGTCGCTATCGTTTGACAAGAGCTTTTTTGACAAAAAATTTCTACTATTTGTTAAAAATTCCCAAAGTTAAAAAAATTAGAAAAAAACTTTTATATAGCCGCCATTTTGCAAAAAAAATGTTTTTTGCAAATCGCTCTTGTTAATGAAAACTACATCCCTACTCTTTAAAAAATTTCCATAATAGAAAAAATGAGAAAAAAAAATTTTTCTTTTTTCATTTTGCTACTCTTTAAAAAATAACAAAAATTTTTTTGCAGATCATCAACAGCGGTGAAATCGTGTTAACCAGAGGACAGCTTTTTTTTTGAGTCTCCACTTTGGGGGCCTGTACTTTTTTGAATTTTGACTTTTTTATGACCAAACTTTTTTGTACTCTACCGTTTTTTATTTACAGCGTTTTAAAAAACATCTATTTGGCCCTCTAGACTACTCCTTAAGATGTTTAACCCAGCTTTTCCCAGTCTTATACTTACTAGGTATTGTCCCAAGACTTTTGTACACTTCTAAATCACTTTTAAAGGCCTCCTGGAACACTTTTTGTCTTTCTTCTAATACTAATTTTTTACTCTTCTCATGGTGCTCAACTTTCTTCTTGTACTCATCTTCCATGGACATTTTGATTGTCTAACGTTTCTAAAAAGAAAGTTTGCTTTTGGTACATTTTTTCCCACAATTTAGATAGATCTGGATAAACTGTAGAAAGATTTAAGAGGCTGCTACCTTATGTTGCTTTATGGGAGGTGCTAGGGAATAAATTATACTTGCTAATTCTTTAGACTAGAAGTAAAAATATTTATTAAGGAAAAACAGCTTATCACTGCACAAGAAAAGAAGCTTGTTTGTAAAGTTGACGATAAGCTATTGACTATCATTTAAAATAGGGACTGAATCACTGTTATGTTGTCTCATATGAAGATTATTTTCTGAAGGTGTAAATTACTAGATGCAAATCAATTTGCATTTTAAAAGAATGTAGGTACCAAGGACACCATTTATAATCTTATGAGTAAAGTTTATTGTGATCTTAATCAAAGTCATAGATATTAAACAGTTGTTGTTTTCTGCAATCTGGCAAAAGCCTTTGATTATATCAATCATCAGATATTAGATAAATTAAACTTATATGAGTTTAGGGGTATTTCTTTGCATTGGTTGAGGTCATTTTTATCAATTGAACAACAGGAGGTTCAGGTAACTAATACTAATGGCAGGACTTACCAAGACTTTGTTAGACTTTGAAAACGTGAGTCATATGGTGTTCCACTGGGTTCAATTTTCAGACCTCTGATATTTTGTTATATAATAATGACTTCGTTTTTTTTACTATTTGCCAATACCTGATTTTTACAACCACAAATCATAAACCTTACCTTGTTTTCTTGCCTTATAACTTTCTAAATGAAATCTATGCTGTTCTTGCATTTTATTGAATTCCACCTCATCCAACAGATTTTCTAGCTCAAATAATTTTTGTTCTACGCTTTCAGAAACATCGTAAAGTTCTTTAACCTGATTGAGGCACTGTGTAATATTTGTTGTCAGATTTGAATGGGTTAGAATGTGGGTTATCAACTCGAGATGTTCCTTACTCGTAATTATTTTTTTGGAAATCGCATCCACTTCATTGGCTACACGTTCAGCAGCTTTTGCATTTTCTTCGTTAAGATTATGGATTTCGACCCACTGATTTTGAAAATGCTCCAAAATGCCTGCTCCAGCAGTTTGATTAAACTTTGGTTTTTCTTTCGATTTACTTGTACTTTCATCACTAACAAACAAACTTACATTTTTCCTTACATTCAGTAGTTTATCTTTTATTCCCGTGAACATTGTAACATTTTTTAAAAATAAAATTAATTGCAAAAAAAAACGGAAACACTTTTGAAAAGAAACCAAAATAAAACTCAGGTGGTTTTGACAGACAGAAGTATAGGACCTTCGAGCATATATCTTCTAGAGGCAGCCTTGGCGCTTAGCCATGCGAATAAGCGTGCGTGATAGAAAAAAGAATAGGTGTATAACCTTTCTCTCTCACTCCACGTGTTGCTAAATTATAGGCAAAATAATAAAAACCAAAAACTATTAAATTTTTTTTAAAGAGAATTTAAATTAATGAAGTAGGCAACCAGTAAAACACTATAATAATAACCTTGACTTAAAGCTCTTTCAAGCAAATGGGTGGTAAAAACTGCCCGGTAATTTGTGGTTATGTCAAGTGACGTCACGGTTACCAATGCGCTTGCAGAAATAGTTTTTTTTAACCACAGGCAAGGCTGCCTCGTGTAGAACATGCTCTTAGGACTTAGAATAAACCGGTGGAACTCCGGCGCAACGAATCTTAAACAGTCATTACTTTGTACCAATTGATACTGCCTTATTATTCGCTTTTTACCGTTAATTGGGGGAGAGTCAGGGGTTTTCATCTACCGGTTAAATTAAAGTAGTTTTAAGTTTTTGGCTCCTTTTACAGTTTTCTAGGCCTAAGTCAAGGGTGGTTACCACCCTTGGGCCTAAGCTACCTTAGGCGATTTCTGTCCGTTTTGGTAGGTAACAACTGGTATGTCTACGTCACAACTGGAACGTCTGTCTATGATAGCACCCGAATTTGTTCGGTAAATTTGTAGTAGGTGTTGATCAATATATTTCAAATGATTTGAATTTTTACCCTTCATTAAAAAGGTAACACCTTTCTGTTGTTCTATGGAAATTTTTAAAACGATATCTTTAAATTTAATATTTCCTAGGTGAGGTTATTTTGTTTAATAGGAAAATAAACTAAATGTAAAGTGAAAGATCAACAACTCTAGAAAAGGATGAGAACATAGCAAAGCCATTTATCACAACCATTTATCGACCTACAACTCTCGGTATATCAATTGACAAACAAAAAAGGGTACGGAAGATGGTTTTGACGCCACTTTTTCTTATCCGAACTTACACATCAAATTTTGGCGACATACCGCGTTGAACATTATTAGGCCAGTTAACATACCGGTATATTTTCGCGAGAAGCGGTAACGTAGGGGAAGATGTTCTGACGTCAGTATCTACGTCATTACTTTGTACTCAGTATCTACCGCTATCGCCACTAGTCAGGAGGAGCGTTAATAATGGTTATGTCAAGTTTCAATTTAAAATAATGAAGGATTTGCGGCTTTTCTATTGTTTTGGTTCTTATGATGTTTTTTTTGCTATGGTTTAACAACCATTTGGATTGCAGATTTTTTGGTTTATTGGTTAATTCCCGAATGGATGAATTAATGCAATTATATTTAAATCATAAGGGAAAAAATTACTTGTTATAGTTGACTTCTTGGAAACAGCTAATATCTTATTAAATGAAAAATTTGGTTTATATATTATCTTTTCGACTTATTTCTTAACTCTCCGAAGACCTTTAAATTTACACTTAAAGTGTATTCAACGAACTCCTTGAGTTCGTTGAGTGTATTAAACGATTAGTATGTAAGTTGACATACGTAAACCGTTTCGTTTTTGCGAGGATAGGCGGTTTAAACACGGTTAGAATGGTGGGGGAAAGAACTGCTATCAACCAGTAGTTAAAAACGGTAAGTCGCGAAAAAATCCTTACAATTAGTGGTTATTTTTTGTGACTTTTTAGCGTGGATTCTAAAGACCAGGATCTCCATCTCTGTGTTACAAAAATGGCTCTCAAATTGCAATAAATTAAGATGGCGCTGGTGACCCAAGACCCGTTCTAAACCAATAACCTTGTTGTTTTAACTTCACCTTACATATTGCAGCTAAGGTCATTGGTTCGCTTAGCTACACCAGTGCATGGGGCCACTGGTGGGCCACTGTTTGAGCAAAACAGCCATAAGAGAGGCTGCTTCTTTACTCCTCCAACCCTCCATGAAACTTAAAATTAGGCGTGTGGTAACTCAAGGTTACACTGGTTTAGTGCTGGCCAGAGTCTATTAATCTAATAAACTCTGGTGCTGGCCAGTGTTGCCTGATATCTATAAAGGAAAAACAGTTGTACGACGGTTTGAGATTCCATCTTAGTCAAATCTGATGTTTTTTCGAGTTCAAATACATCGAGGCTATGCTCGATGTTTTCCGGATGTCACTTAAAAAAACATCGATGTTTTTTCGAAATCAAGTACTTTTTCTAACATTGCATCGCAAACTGTAGTTGGCCCCCTGACAGCCTAACGCTCCGTACAAACAAACCACATTTTTTTATTATTTATTACTCCACAACATTTTTTTTGTCTACACGACCGATAGGTTAAAGGATGTTCAAGGAACCTACGTAACTTAAAATAAATATATTTTATGCAGACTTTGTTTTGTTTTTTTTAATAAAGGCAGAGGGACAATATTTTTTGTTTCGATTTTAAAAAAAAACAACAAACAATATGCAGATCTTAAGATTTTCGCGCGTACTTTTTATTAAAATTAAACAAATTTTACCAGGCTTCTGCCCAGATGTCAAAAAGTCGGGAAACCTTAAAATCATTAGCTGGTTATTATTGATTCGATGTTTTATGAAAAAACATCGATACATCGAGTAAATCAAAGATTTTCAAAGCATCGGATCTTTTCGATGCATCGTACTATAAACATCGAGTGAATTCGATGCATCGATGTATATCGAATATCCCTACTGGTTTGTGCTCTTGTCAAATACTTTTAAATGTACATAAAAACGTCTGTATTTTTAAAAGCCTTTGGCAGGCCTCTTTAATAAATGGGGAAATTCAGGAAAAGGGGGAATAATACACTAAAAAAAAAAACAACGAGGTATTTTAATCTCATAATTTATTTTTTACCCAAGTGTCACGTAGATATATCTTATAATACATTATCGGCATTGGCACTGTTTCAGAAAAATATATCTGATATTGGCAATATACAAATACAAAACAAACTATTACAATACTTATTAACAATATAGTCTCTGTAGGCCTATGGCAGAATAGGTATATAAACAAATACAAATTGATTTTGAGCTTAAAAGACAATACATACACAAAGTAATTTGAGAACTACCCAAGCAAAAACAAATAAATCAAACTTGATCCTATCGGACCAAAAAGTCAGTAACCATGGTTTATCCTTGGTATTGACCAAGGAAGTTTAAAGGTGTATGGAAGCCCAACACTGTAGAACAAAATTGTCCAGGCGTGCAGGGCAGCGGGAATCGGGGGATTGGCCCCGCGGAGTTTGCGCAATGAATAGTAGGTCAGAGCCGGACTTCCATAATTCTTTGTTACTATCTATAAAGTTGACATCATCAAATGTCAAATTCAAGCATTCACTGTTTTTTTATTTTTTGCACAAAATGGTTGGTTATTAAACGATACCTACCATAGAATATTTAAAATTATTGTGTAATATTGGATTTTATATCATCTGATATAATATGGAAAGAATAGATGGCGCCACTTTACAGCCTTCTATTTAAATGCTCGATATTTTTGGGAGTTTTGTATTTTTACCAAAAATCTTTGTAAATAAATAAAAACACGATTTTTTATAATAAATTTCAAACATTGTATGATAGTTTCATGTACTTATCACCACATTTGTGACAAAAGAAGGACAAGATAGTGTAAATGAGTTTAATCTAATCATAAGATTGTGGTTGTACATTAAAAAGTGAAAATTTTTATAACTGCTTTTTGGCATATACTTTTCCACTAATAACAAACATTCATGAGACAAATAACAGTGGTTAAAAATGTTTGTAACCTTTGGTACCTAGGTATCCACTGTAACAGTAACCAATTAAATATTTGTTCTCAGTATGTCGAGCTTAAAAGTTGATAATGTAAGTTTAAGAAACCAAAAATCTAATTTCTTTTTAAACAAATACAGAAAAGCAAAAGAACTTTAACATAAAATTGTACTTTTTTCCATTCAATTAGAGGACCTGTATATATTAAAATTTGCCTGGTCTGCCCAGTAATTAATAATTTTGATCTTTTTAAAAGAATGTTAAATTATTAAATGAAATAAAAGTACCTAAATGTAAACTTATTTCTTTTTAATAATCCACAGAAATACACAAACATTTTGAAATCATCTAAAGATAGTTAAGTTGCCTTACTTTTCTCTCATTTTTAAATTTTTACTCGAATTCATAATTGATATATTATTATTTATTCGTTACCTAACGTTGCGAAATACTTACCTAAAGTAAAAAATGCGGGTATTTACCCTTAGATTTCAAGATAAAACCATACAATCTGTTTTTGTTAGAATTATAAGTAACAAACAATAAACACAAAATTATAGTCACAATTTAATAAACACTAATCACTAAAATAAAGGTTTTTATAACCCAAAAAAACTTCTGCAACACAAAATATAATCACACAAAACAAAACAATCAAAAACCAATACGGCTCCCATAAAGTATAATGTGTTGCTAACTAACACTGATTTATCAGTGTTAAGTAACACATTAAATATTTCGTGGAATTTCGTTATTGGCATAATCGCGGGCCAACGATTTCATATTGGTTGACATTTTTGACGAAGGGATACATTTTCCATACACCTTTAAACTTCCTTGGTATTGACCGATGGGAAGATTTTATGTTCATTTATTTTTACTTTCGTCATTTTCAATTTAGTATTGGTATACTATACAAGAATATCACAATATAGGGGTGTTTAATTTAATATATTCTAAAGGAACTGGAAAAGTAAAAGACAACAAGCAGTTAAATGTAATCCCATTAAATTTGGATATTTTGGTGCCTAATTATCAGTTTTAAAAATTTTAAATTACTTTCAGAGACATGCGAAATATGAAGATTTGTTAAAAAAAAGTTGTGGGTCTAAGATGATAGGATCAAACAAGACTTTATTTAAAAAAAAGTATTTGGTGTAATAAGATAAAATAATCAAGCACCAATTATTTTTTTAAATAATTTTTCGTTTTAGACACGAAATTTTCTTAGCGACCACAGAGTTTTTGATCTAGGTATTATAAAAAGACGAGAGTTGTCTTCAGTAGTGGCTCTAGATTTATTAATTTTTTATCTGAAAAGTAAGACAGGGACCACACAAAATATATATAAGATTCTATTGGTTTCATTCAAACTTACACCCTTGAAGACAGAAGTGTTTGGTGGTTTTTAAAATGTGTATTTTGTTGTTTGAAGTGTGCATCTTTGCTTTTTTTTTAAGTATTGGATATATTTAAATTTTTAAAGTGTGGTGTTTCTTTAATATTGTAAGAAATTTCACAAGCAAACTCCTTGGATAGTAATATAAAAAAGTTCCTGTTAATTTATTGCCTCTTTAAAGGTAAAAGTTTCTAAGTTAAATTTTTTGGTTTAGGAAATACCAACGATTTTAAATAAAAATTTGGCATAAAGAAAATAGGAAAATCGTTAATATTAAGTTTAATATTTCATTAGACAGTTGATAAGTTTTTTTATAATGGCAGCATGCGCTTACAGCAAGCTATTAAGTAGTAAGGTAAAGTTTTAAGATTTTTTTTATTAACGTGGATAACCATAGATGCATGAAATTTGGAATAGATGTACATGTTTCTCAAGGCCTTTTTACAATAATATTTGTAATCATTTACTTCCCGTACCTAATTTTTTTATTCGAAAACTGCACAATTTGCGAACAAAATGCATGGAACAAGAAAGTTTGTAATTTAGTAAAACCTTCAAAAACCGTTTGTTAAATTTCGAATTTCCAACCACAAAAAAGGATACACTTAAAAAATATTAATGGCGGGTTGAACAAAAGTTAACAACGGTTTAAAATATTTAACAAAACGTTATGTCATTGTCATTCAATTGTTTTAGTAGGTAACCTGTCAAAATCTGACTTTTCGTTAAACATTCTAAAGCGTTGTTAACTTTTGTGCAACCAGCCATAAGGGTTGCAGATTTCAACCTCTTTGCAGGGTAGCAGATAATTAAAAATATTGTTGTAAGAAAGTCTTGGCACACATAAACATTTATTTAAATTTTAATATTTTTGATTTATGTTTATACACACATAAAATTAAATAATTTGGTAATTGCCTCGAAGGTTGCCTCCTCTCCGATTTTGACCAAATTTGGTTTACGGGGATTTTTTGGGGCGCTGATCACAAATCTAAAAATATTTTTTCGGCAACGTTTCGTTTTCAAGATATTCATCATCAAAGTTGAAAATCAAACTAACCTTATTTACACTATTCCTCCTTCTTTTTGCACAGAATTATTGGTTTTTACACTAATTTGGCATACAATATTTTACAAACACCCTTTTAAAACTTTTTTATATTTGTTTTACACCTTTTTTTCCATTTAATTGCAAAACTCCACTTTCACAAGCCGCAAAATGGCCGCAACCATGTATACACTAGGAATTTTATAAACAAATTTGGCTGCTGCCTTTGAACTTCAAAGTTCCCAATTTAATGAAAAAAAAGTGTAAAATAAATAAAAATACAAAGTTTTAAAAGGTGTTTATAATATATTGTGTGCCACTTTAGTGTAAAAATCAAGAATTGTGTACAAAAAGAAAGGGGAATATAGTGAAAATGAGGTTAGTTTGATTTTCAACTTTGATGATAAATATCTCGAAAACGAAACGTTGCAGAAAACATATTTTTTCAGATTCGTAATTAGCGCCCTAAAAAACCCTCGTATACCAAATTTGGTCAAAATCGGAGAGGAGGCAACTTTCGAGACAATTACCAATAATTTATTTTTGTTTCTTAAAACTTTACCCCTCTGTAGTAGAAAACGTGAGAAGTCTAGGACATAAAATATTTATATAAGAACTTTTTTTCGAATTTTTATCCAATAGGGGACCGTCTGTGAAATTTTTCGCAATATTAAAGAAACAATTTGTATATGATCAATTAAATAAAGGCATATTTGTGGTTTTCCTCGTATTTAAAAATAAATGCGACATAGCCATCTTGTGTAGTTTTTCTATAGAATCTGAAAAAATACTTAGGAAAATATTCTAAACTGAATGTGCAACACAATAATTATATTTTTCTTAATGGCACAACTTTTTGGTTCCTTTCTAAAAGTGTCTCATTTGTTTGGATACATTTTAGTTAAAATAATTTCTTATTCGTTTTAAGTAACAACAGAATTAATTTAATTATATGTTTCACTGTTACCAGTATGTATCTAAAGTAGTAAAACACGATAAATTTTAACAAAATACTGACTTTTTGTGTTTGGGCATTTTAGGTATTTATTGTTCCCTTTTCTTATTTTCTTATTTAAATCGCAAATTTTTTATATGAATTTACATCAAAATTCTTTTTTATTAAAAGTAGGTATTGAGAAATATAAGCCTCAAATATTTGTAATTATTGAAAGATAATTTTTTGTTGGTAGTCAGTTTTCCTCTTTTAAAGACATTAAAAATAAGGCAAGACAATATAAAAGGACAGTAAATATTCAATATTAGTTTTGCGATGCCACTGCCGCTACAGGCACCCTAACTGAGTGCCTCTCACAGCAGCAAAGGTACATGCTTAAACTTAACTTCATAAAAAACAAAATAATGTCACATAAATCTTTCCCAAAATTAATTTCTACTAGCTATCTATTCTACCATGAGCCTTACGAAAAAAAAAAAACAAAAACCCTGGCACTACGTTTCGAACGCGTACGCCTTCTTCAGATCACAACACACACTTGAACAACATCACTTGTTCTTATCGTCGAGTTTCCCTTTGTCTAACGACGAAGTCACCAACATACCCTGCCCCTGCTGCGAATTCTGATTCGGAAAAACTTTCTCTAAATGTTTTAGACTTTCACTTAAAAAGTTTTGTATGGCTGTCAGCGCGGCGACTATCGCGGGGCTGCCGAATCCGTGACTTATCAGCGAAAAGTGCGTTAAATGTCTTTGAATCGAGGGGTCCAGCAAAATCTGAGGCCGAGTATTGCACAGGGGTGATCGGTCTTGATTCAACAAGTCCATGAGTTCTTTCGTGATTTGTTTCGTGGCTTGAAGGAGTTCTTTTCGTCGGGGGGTTTCGCCGTGCTGACGGAGGAGGTACTCGGCCACTTGACGAGAGGGAAATTCGGTTTCGCATACGTAGCCGAAGTCTCTGGCAAGGTGGATGGCTTCTCCTAGAAAAGGAAATAAACATGATTTTAACTAGGTAATGGTTTATTTTATAATATGAGAATATATAAGCAATGTTGCCCACTTAGTCAAATTTAAGTCTTTCTAGGGTTGCATAAAACTATTATAATTTTTTCATTTTTATCAAAATAAGATAAATTTAAATAAAAAAAAAATACTGCAAAATTGGGGTCTTCTGATATATTGAAATAATCAGTCAGTTAATAATTGCTTGGCAAGATATTTGTACACGTATTCGGCACATCTATAAAAAATACTAAATATTATTATGTAAAATTATTATTTTTGGGGGTAATACCACGAGTGCTTAAAAATTACCGATAATTTTCATGAAAGCTTGTTATTTATAATTCCACGAGTTCGAAGAACGAGTGAGATTTTATAAAAGCTTGAATAAAATTATCTAGTATTTTTTGCGGCGTATTTAGGAAAAATTTCTAGAATGGAAATATTATACTATTAAAATGTTTTTTTGTCATACAATTTTCAATTTCATGCAACAATAAAATTTTCTTCATTTTTTTTTGTAATGACCTAATCGACTCATTTTGACTGATTTTGACGTTTCTAATTGACAATACAAACAAACAGTTCGATTGTTCTGTGTTTGTAAGTAAGTGGAAATACCACTTGTTGGGAACTAAATTTTTTATTTTAACGTGTCTTATGGGAAAATTTATACATGAGTGAAATATTCACTTAATTTTTGTTAAGTACAAATTTTTTTTAAAAAAAATTTAGAAGGTAAAGAAAAAAAACTTTATTTTTACGCAGGGGAGTCAGGTGCATAGAAGCTGCGGAGCTGCATATTCTTCAAAAAAAAAAAAAAATAGGAAGTAATTTTTATGTAAATAAACATCTCATTAAAAAAAGTGTAAATTTGTAAAATCTCGCAAAAAACGTTGGACATTCGACTCGATATGATGAAGCGGGCGCGGTGTTGCCAAATTTTTTAAACTCTGAAAAGCCATATTTCAAAAACAATTATCTTTTGACCTATGTGTTTTTGGCTTTTTTAGGCTTGTTTCGAGTATAATTTTAGATCATTTTTATTTCTTTTGGTTAAAGAACATTCTTTGTTTAAAAAAATGTTTAAAAAGTGTTTATAACTTTAAACAGGCCAGGACAAAGTTAGGCGAATTAAAAAAAAAAAAAAAACGGTTTATGTAAAAAGTCATAAATTCGGGTCGCTCCAGTTTGCAAAATTAGCCATTTTTTTTAAATGAAATAGGATTCCAAAAATTAAATGCAAAAACTATCGGATAATCGTATCCATTCTAAGAAATTTGCCATGATGTTTTATCATAGTATGATGTTTTCTTGTAGAACATGGAGTTCCTTAGATAAATCTAAAACGTAAAAAAAACCTCAAAAAATACTTTTTTTTTGCGTTTTTTTGTTTATTGCTATTTGGCAACAAACCTAATAGATATTTGGATTTTAAACCAATCTTATCTTGTAAAAAAATTAATTATGAAATTTCATTCTTTTCACATTTTTTCTCTATAACCAATAGTTACAAAATTATTGGGGATAAAGGTAAAAAAAAAATCGTATTTTGTATTTGTTTTCACATTTTGTTTGCTTAACAAATGTGTCGGACTTTTTGAGGGGAAGCATATCTCGATTCTTTACATTTTTCTAAAGAGCTTCCGGCAAAAACATACCTGCAACTATTGTTTTCTGGCAGAAAAGGTTTAATTTACATAAATATTTTTTTTACAAAAATAGTGCATGAATTATCCTAAATAAACTTAAAAATCACAAAAAATAAAAATTTACTATTGTTTAATATAAGATATATTTTCTTTACCTAGAGCTTTCTATGTGTTTAAATAATTTTTTGATAAAATTTCCTTACCTTCTACTAAAGACGTAAGAAGAGTCACATTAGGTGCTTTTCTTCGTCCTGCTGGAAGATTAAGACCTATTTTCTCTAATTTTTCCCTGAGTAGTCTACCCCCATTTTTCTCTTTGCCCCCTCAGGACACCGCCGAGTAAGGAGGCATTGAGGCACTCTGGAGGAGATAATCTTCGTTGGACTTCACCAACTGTTACCTAAAAAATGAAATAATATTGTTACTTTAGCAAATACTTCAAAGTTTGATGCAGAGAGGCGACTTTGGTGATCTTTTTTTTTTCACTTATTTGTTACACCATAATAAAACACATAGTGTCTGAAAAAATTATTTTTTCACACACATTATCACAAAATAAAATAATTTATTTTCCATATAAAATATAAAAAATAATCCGATTAACAAAAAAAAAAAAAGAAAGAATACATTAGAAAAGATGATACGATCCGTTCTTTGACTTTCCCCTCCTTAAAAAAAATGTTGTCAGATGTTTTCTAATAATTTGTTATTATTGAAGGTTTTTTTCATTTACCAAAAATGAATTTTTTTTTTAAAAAAAACTAACCAGAACAACAAACAACAACTTCCAAACTTTCCTGTTCTGGTTAGTTCCTGTAGTTCTCGTTAGGTTTTCCTCGTTAAATTGTAAATTTTCTTTATCATAAATCCCCCGTCAAAAAAAAAAAAAATCTGATATTTTAATTTTTAATTTTTTTAAGCCAAAATTAGGGGTTTCCGATAATTACCTTTTTTAAAAATATATTTTTGTAATTTGTGAATTATTTAACCCAAACTAAAATAAATCCTTTTTTTATCCGACAACATCGCAAAATCTGGCCTTTTACTTAACCTAAAAACATAGTGTTTTTTCGACTTTTAATTATTATTTTTGTCTGCAAAAATGCATTTTTCCGGATTTTCTCTTTTTGAAATTCACTAAACAAAATGTGTTCTTTTTATCAGTAATATTATTTTTTTTTTCAAATAGATGGACGCTAAACGACACCGGACCCCAGAAAGTTATTTTTAAAGTGAAACATTTACCTTATATTTAGATGTTGACGACAAAAGGGGGAATCTTCCAGGAACTGAGCAGAATACATCACTCGGTGAAACCATTGCACCACACCCAAATGGTCTTTTCCGCCTTTCATACCTGCAAAAAATAATAATAAGGTTTCATCTGATTTTTCGCCAAAAAATTAAGATAATTATTTTAGTATTACTTTTGGTAAAACTAAACTTATCATTTTTAAATGAATAAAATTTTGGGGAAAGTGCTGTAAAATAAAAGGGGTTATTTCCGTCTAAATTTTCATTTTTGCTTTATTTTTATGGGATATCATCTATCTTTAAACTTAATATATTTTTAATATCAATTTTGTAATTGCTTAAATAATGCGGTCAAATAGTCAAATTAATTTATAACTTGGATTAGCTGTTTTGCTGGTTGCTTGATTTTTCATCAAAAGGTTTTTTTTCTAGTTGAGAAGTTTTTTTCCCGAAAAAATAGTAAAAGGCTTGAAAAATATGAGCGATAGAATCAATAATATTCACAACCATTTTTAATTGCACGTTAAAACCCATAAGTACGTTTTTAAAAAAATTTTGGAAAAAAAATTTTTCAAAATTTTAACGATTTTTTAAGTTGTAGGTAAAAATTGGCAAATCGACCTAATTTAACGGCCGAATTTATTATAAAATTTTGCACAATATTTTTGGATACCCTGTAGCTACCCATGAAAGGGTCTTTAATTTTTTTTGTGGCTTTGGAGCCTTTATTTTTAAAGACAGAAAAAAATGTTTTATTAAAAATTTAGGGGTTTTATATTATCTTTTAAAATTTCAGTAAAAAATATCAAAAAAAAATGGAAAAAAAATTAACTAAATTTAAAAAAAACACCCGTATATTATGCGCTCAAAAAAGATCTTTTTTCGGTTTCAAATATATATTACATTAATGATATTTGGATGAACCCTTTTTGAGATATTTAAGCTTAAAATATAAATAAATTAAAAAAAAAAAATATTAGTATCAAAAAAGCTATGAAAACAATAGAATTGTTTTAATAAATTTGACGTATTGGTATTGTAAAAGTTGAAATTTATCATTTTAACTATTAAAAGTAGTTTTTATTGCTTTTTTTCGATGGGCTATTCAGAAGAACAAAAAATCGCTATTATGCGTCTTTTTTTGGTACAATAATAATGTGACAAACAAAAAAAATATTACTTATTATATCCTAACAACGGGAAATCTATATATAC